>RPOG01000575.1:0-295704 GCA_008086565.1 Thalassoma bifasciatum | reverse complement strand
TTTTCATTAACCCACAGAAAGACTGAGACCTGATCCTCATCCCTCTTTGCTGTGCTGTAGTTCATATGGACTTTCATTTAGGTTCATACAGTCAGTCACTTTAATTACACAGAGTTCAGTGTGTGAAAACTTAACATAGTTATATTTTGTATGACAAAAAAAGGGTTGTATTTAAAATTTATATTTAGTTCACTTTTTTAAACTCTTGTTTTGCTGCGAAATGCCAGAAAGTTTTCTTTCCTAAATTATTGTGGCACTGCCATCTTTGTTCTCTTGATCTTTTGTTTTATAAAGTATATATCTTAAAAAAGTTCAGCTGAAATATTTTTTAACTTAATTTAAAGAACAATCATTCCTGGTTCCAGTTTGTTAAACTGATGCTGGTTGACTGCCTTATGTTATAATTTAAAAATATATATTAGCCATATTTTGATCTAAATTGTCCGATGCTAAGAGCCACAAGTGCCTGTTTGTGTATTTATGTATGTTTTTTTTTTACCTTTTGTTAATTCACTTTGTTTATATAAAAATTCCTGAAAACATGTTTCAATAAAAACTGTTTTTGTGACGAATAATAATAGTATTTTTAGAAAAATGGTGACAGAAGCAGAAAAACTTTGAGTGACTTTAAAATGCACTCAGCTGTATCACCATTACACTTTGTATAAATTAAAGCAAAGACTTGGTTAATCACAGTTTTCTGTTTAATTTATACAAAGTGTAATGACTGTAACAGTCTCTACGTCAACAGACCTTTTCCTCTTCGGCTGGCTGAAATGTTTTGCACGGGAAACAGATGGAAAAGTTTAGAATGATAGTTTCCACATGAGGAGGCACGTGTGCAAGAGTCTGACCTCCAGGAGCAGTTAAAGAGTCACTTTATTCGTACCAGCTGGGGTACACTAAAACAGCAAAAAAATCTAAATAGAACATTATAAAAGAAACAAATTACAGCTCTGTTAAAAGGCATGTAACTCTGTAGTGATGAGTTAATATCTAACATAAAAATGGACCCAGTATTTCAGTTTGGTTTTGACAGACTAGACACCTTCCCTTGACAACAAAAGAGTTTTATCCCTTGATTTAATGTCAATTTATGAAGTTCTGTAACATTTGAAATCCCTCAACACTTCTTTAATTTGAAGTGTATTTACTCAGGTCTATAGCACAAAGCAGTAATAAAGCACCTGTTTTTCATTCAGGTCCCCTCATGATCTGGAACTACATTAGTGAAGGGCTTAGGTAAATAGTCTGTAATGTTGTAAACACTCCTGCACCACTTTACATTCTGTTTAAAGGGCTAGAACTACTTTCGTCCAGTATTTTCACATCTGAGTGTGTTTAAACGACACGGTGTTCCCAGAGGCATCGCTCTGGAGCCTCTGATCTTACACGCTAAAATTATAAAACCATTTGAAACGATTTGTAGCAACTACTTTGGCTGGAGCACACACACAAACTGTAGGGATGACATGACTCTTAACAAGGTGTGTATTTGTTTCAAAAAATGAACGGAGATCGCATTTACTATTGAACTCTTCTTTGTTCAGGAGAAACTTTATATACAACATCAACACAACACGATGATGTAGCGCTGTTGTTTGAAACCTGACAACAGAAAAGACTTAGTTGTCTGTAATGTAAAGTGAATCCTGGTTTGTCTCATCTACCAACTCCAACATCACCAAGCAGAGCAAATGTAGTCTGGCTCTTCATTTTATTGATGGACTCTCAGGTTTCAGATCACCGCAGTTCAGCTGCATGTGGGTTGGAGCGAACACTATCACAAACAGCTTAGCTTGTGTTTTAGCCTCCAGCCTGTGCTCTATCACTCTCCCTTTTACCTTTCTTCTGCTCTGACCTCCTTTCTGTCAGACAGTCCCGTGCCAGTGTTTACCATTACCACATAGTAAATCACAGAAATAATTTTACAACAAAGATTAACACAGATCTCTCTTCTCACTGCTAAACTCAATCACCCGGTGTGGTGCTCTGCCCGACCTGACCAAGACGTTAAGAAATAGCTTTTGAAAATAACCAATTTTAGCCCTGATAATCTCATATTAATTTGTAGATTATGATCAGGTGTGTATATATATATATATCAGAAAGTCTCCACAGTCCCTTAAACACAGAGATTCATAAACCAATATTCCAGGTAACTGATGCCAAACAAATGTTTTTTTCTGTCTTTAGGTGAGCGTCTGTGCACACTCAAATCAGTCCAGAAATATTGATGCTGTCATGATGCACTTGGAGCTGAATTCTGTTTTTAGTATCACAAGAAACAACTCTAAACCAGCTTGAAATAACTTTCATTTTTTGAAAAACACTTGACACAAAAACTTCCCTCACCTTCCCTTTTGAGAAAGATGATGTTGAAACAAAACAAAAACTATCGCTTGCAGGTTTTGTAATGATTGTACAGAAAATGATAAGTGATGTATTTTTTTTTTATTTGTGCAGCTCTTTAAACTGCTCCAACCCCCAGCTGCACATGTGGAAAGAATGTATACAATACTTTTTTTTCAGCTTTGAAGTTAAACAGCTGCACTGGTAAAGTATGAGAAATGACTGCAAAGAAGCTTGAATTTTCAGCAGAACATCACTTCATGAAAAGTTATTTCACAGTGGGTCATACACCCTCTTATTCGTGCTTGGACGTAATCTGTGCTGAATGTTCTGAGTAAATTTGTCTCATATGTTCTGAGGAATTTAGAAGCAACAAAACTGTGGCTTTTCCAATGAAAATGGGAAATATGTTTGCTGCAAGTGGGGAGAAACTCAGGAATTAACACCACACTGAGAAGGAGACTGAGATTTCTGGTTTTGTTATTGCCTCTTTTTGCCCATAGAAGAGAAAAACAAAACATCAACTTGAACTGGAGCAATGTTAGGAGGAACACAAAGTGTCCTCTCTTCACTCTGCAGACAGGCATTTGTCGCACATCTTTGGTTCACATGGTTCGTAGTCTCTGCTCACGTCTCACATCAAAAGGATGAAGAGTGTTTATCTCAGCACAGATAAGCTGGAGAACAAAGATGGATTACTTTCAAAGAAGTTCATAAGTTTAAAGCTGTTCCTTATTTTCTCTTCCATCAGATTTTAAGTCGTCTGTGATTTCTGCTTCATGAAGAGGATCAAGTTCATTAACCTTTTCTTGTTCTGTGTGGGAAGATGGCAGCGTTACATGTTTCTCGGAAAACTTCCTTCTTATGTAAAACCAAAAACAACAATTCAGAGAATCGAATAACATAATGAATAACATTTTCCACCAGACGATGCACAAACTGAAAAAAACAACCCCACCCACACTCAGGCACAGTTTCTGCATGTAGAGACCCTGCACTCTGCCTCTACTTTCTGATTTCCTCTGCATGAAAAATCTCTGAGGTTGAGCTTTTATGAATTTATCAGATTTTGGTTGAAGTTCATTGTGTTTCCTGTGTGCCACTACAAAACACAAACAACATGTTATTATCTGCTTCTTTACAATTTTTTTATTTGCTTTAAGCATGACAAGACACTTTATAGGATGCTAATCAAAACAAGTATTGTGTAATATTGGCATACAAGCATAACCATAGCAGGTACATGTCTAATATATTACCCAAGTTAATGCTCTAAGGTAATGGTTCCCAACCTTTTCCACTTTTCAGCCTCAAAAGTTTTCAAGGCCTAACGCTGACCCCATAAAAAGTGCTGTGTTGAGGCCTGATTTATAACAATGACCAGAAATGTAATTTAAAAAGAATGTAACAAAACCAAAAATGTAATAATTGGTTGACAATGTAACAGATGCTGAATCCAAAAAATATATCTTTTTGCTAGTTATTACATTTTGGGTTTTGTTACAACTTTTTTTTTTTTGTCGTTATATTTCAGGTCATTGTTATATTGGACTCTAACATGCCTTGGGGTAAGTTTTTTTATACATCAATATGTGAACATTTTTAATATTCTTTAAACATAACTAATTTTAAACAATCAAAAATTTATTTTGTATATTTTCATCTTTATATATTTACATCAACCCCCCCTGTCACCACTGAAAAAAAATCATACAATTTGGGAAATGATTTGGCAGACCACTTGCAGTACCTTCACTGCCCACCAAGGGGCCGCGACCCACAGGTTGGAAATCACTGCTCTCAGGGTTACTTTGTTTTCCCATATTTCAAACATAGATTTAACAATGCCAGGTGTTTAGACTAAATGTGTGCAAATTTTTAAACCTCTACACAGTTGTATGTTGTTGAAATCCCTGAATCTGTTTGTAAACTGCAAAAAATTACCAGCCCTAAAAATCAAAACCTCCACAGTGTTGACCAATCAGAGGGAAGGAGATTTATGTAGCAGGGAGCCTTAAGGAGACTGTGAGATCTATCTGGAGCTACTTTTTTGCCAGAGAACTCAGGCAAACTGTCAAGATGAGATGACTTTTACCAGTTTTTTACCGGATACAGCACACTGAGGCTTGAATGTATTTATAAACAGTTACGGTACATAGCGTTGTTGTTTGAAACGTGACAACAAAGTATCTTGTGAGTTTGTACTGAAGTTTATTAGCCGGTTACATTGAGCACTACTCACAGCCCAGTGCTCTGACACATGAAACATTAGTGAATCCTGCTTATGTCCTACCAGTGCTCATCTACCAACTCCAACCTCACCAAGCAGAGCAAAAGTAACCTGGCTCTTCATTTTAGTGATAGCCTCTCAGGTTTTGCGGCAATTGACCAAATTTCACAAGTTTTTTTGTCATAGCTTTGGTTGTATTCATAGAATTGCTTAACAATTACATGTATGAATTCATGATTTGCTTATTGTATGAAAAATTAGTTGAGACTATTTGTTAAATAATGTGCCTGGAAACACCATGGTATCTTGTTGCCATTGACAAGATTTCGAAACAATATTTTGCCTAAACTTTGACACATACTTGTCTGTCATTACAGTTTTTTCTTTTTTATATATAAAATGATTTTTGACTGTCAGGGAAAAAACACAAAAAATGTCTTTTTTGGAGTGTGTGGAAAATATTTACAAGTTCATGATTTCCGCACATCATCTGTGCCTCATATGGAGAAAGTGTTCGTCTCTTGAGATGCACTGTGGGAATTAAACGACATCTCCACTCCTTCCTCCACAGTCGTTTCGTCCCTCCTCCTCCTCCTCCTCCTCTCCCCAAACTTCTTCGCCACTTTCATCATGTGCTGCTTGAAGGACGACCCCATGAAGGCGTAGAGGAGGGGGTTGAGGCAGCAGTGAGTGAGCGCTAAGCTCTCCGTCACCTGCGCCGCCTGATCCAACACTTTACTGGTGTCACAGTGCGTCACTAAGACGTAGGCTGAGTCCATGGCTCTGTACGCCTTCAGCGCGTTATACGGCAGCTGGGTGACCACGAACACGCCTACGACGATCAGGAGAACGCGTACAGCTTTCCACTTTTTACTTCTGCTCTCAACGGGGAGGCTCTTTAGCGTCCAGCCAACACTGCAGTAACACACCACCATGATGATGAGGGGAAGCAGGAACCCCAGCAGAACCTCCAACATCTCTAACACCGCTTTCCCGCCTCCAGCCATTGCTGGAGGGTACACGGTCATACACACGCTCCTGTTAGACATCCACCGAACTTCTGAGAGGATCAAATCAGGAACACCAAGCGAGAACGCCGTCGTCCAAACCAGCAAACACACTTTCCAACAGTGTCTCCTGGTGAACTTTCCCAGCAGCCCTCTTTGCTCTCTCCCCTGCGCTTTAGCTAACGCCAAATAGCGATCCAGGCTGATGCACGCCAGCAGCAGCATGCAGCAGGTGAAGTTGACCGTGTAGCAAGCCGACACGATCTTACACACCACCTCTCCCAGCTCCCAGCCCCTCGCCGCGTCAGCAGCCCAGAAAGGCAGCGTGAAGAGCAGCAGCAGGTCGGCCACGGCCAAGTGAGTCAGGAAGGCGTCCGTCATGGTTTTGAGGCGTTTGTGGTACGCGTAGACAGCCACGACTAACGCGTTCCCTGCCAGTCCGACCACGAGGCACACAGTGTACATGATGGGGAGGAAGGCGGCGGCGAAGGAGCGGACGTCCCCCTTCTTACAGAGAGCGGGGTAGTCCTCATAGCTGAAGTTGTAGCTGATGTTTTCATGGTAGTAGTAGTCGAACTCCTCGGACGAATCCATGTTCATTGGACGAAGCTGTGAGAAAAGATATTCTGGATTAGTGATCAGCTCAGAAAATTCATAAGTCAGGAATAAAACCAAGCGACGACCTCCGGACTGAAAACATGAGACAACAAGGAAGTGCTAAAATCTGCTGTTCGTCAAGTGTCTGGAAAAAGTCACAAACACACCAAGCCCAAAAAAAAACTGTTTTCAGAGCCAAAATTTGTCTGAATTGCTAATTTTGCTCATTCTCATATTTGTAGACCAGAAGTTTCAGTTTGATCCAAAGAAAGTGACGCCACCTACAGGGAGTGGTCAGTCAGCATACTTGTAAACAAGCATAATATTGATAGATACGGAGCCCCCTAAGGGTCAACGTGAGTTTTTTTGGGGGGGAAACAAAAGTTTTTGCGTTCCCTCGCAATACCTTTTTGTCTTCAGATCCTTCCGAAGAAAGTTTTCAGAGAACGGATCCAGAAAAGTTAGAAAGATAGAGATTCAATATGATAATATAAAATGATTAATAACTCCTCATCAGAGCATTTCAGAAACAACACCGACACGTCTCTGCAGTCACAGCAATGTTGACCGCGAGCTACAATTGTAATTTTCTCAAAACGAGTCATTGCTTCACGTTGGGAAACCTGCATTGGCTGCAACACAGAGGCAGCTGGTGCTCGGACGTTCAAAGACCGTCTGCAAATTGCAACATGGAAACAAACTCGAAAAGGTATTGCGAGGGAATGCAATAGTCTCCCCCCCCCAAAAAAAACCTCACCGTGACCCTTAGAGGGCTCCGTGGATAGACAAGCTCCATCAGAACGTCCCCAAACCTGTCCCGTTGAAAAATATAATTAGCGTCCAAAGAAGAATTACTACTAGTGAGTTATGAAAGAAATAAAATATACTCTGCAACTCTGTGCATTAAAAATAGTAAAAAAAAAAAAAACGGTATCTTTTGAATGGATGGGTATGTGATTTCTGGCCTCTAGTGGACATTCAATGAACTGCAGTTTTAGCACCTCAACCCTTTTAGACAGAGGTTGACACTTGTGATAAAATGATAAATGCTGCAACCCCCTGTTTATTTTTGGTGTTTTTCTGCTATGAAGTTTTCCGTATCTACCACTGATTAAACCAAAAGATAATCCCAGAGAACTGTCTTTGGTTTATTTCATGTCTCCTTTCTGCTCCGTCCAAAGTCAAATCACATCCAAATGAGTCACATCCAGATTCTTGAACTCTTTCCTCTGATTTTCTTTCATTTTTCCAGCCTTGTTGAGGCTTGCTTGTTCACATGAGTTTGGCGATAGTCTGCAGCAAAAGCAGACAAGTCAGCGTCTTGTAACGCCATTCTGGATCCTAATAAGAAATTGAGATTTGTAGTGGACAGGAAAGAGCACAAGCAGCTGTCAAAAAGTCCTGGTACACTGAAAGAGTGATGGATGGGGCGAAACTGAGGAGAGTCGTCACTGCGTATCTTTATGAATTTAAAAAGCAGCAATAAGACTGTTTTCCCATTGTAGTTTTGAATGTCTGTAGCTATTGTGATGGGGAAGGTGTCAACATCAACATGAGATCATTAACATCACATCTCAGTGCTTTAACAGACACTGGTTTGTCTTACAACATCTGAAAAAACTGGGTAAAAGACTTGATCAAGCAACAGAAGCAGAAGTCAGCCAGGAAGTGATTTAATGGGTGTGGTAATGTCACGGCCCAGAAGTCACGTTTTTGAGGACTCATTCTTGAAACCACCCTCACCCTCAGACTCAGCTGAAGATGAGTCAACTGAAGTATTTTTATACATTACAGGAACAAAAAGAAAAAGATTGATTTCCTGAATAAATGAAGCTTCGATTGTGTGCTTCACTTTACTTGACTTCATCTCGAATAGTCACAGTTCGGCCTCCGCGCACTTGAGTTTTATTGGCCGATTTTCTGAAATGCCTGAAGTTGCAGAGAAGGAATGAGAAATTCTCAAACAGCAGGAAGGTCAGGTGTTAAAATGCCAATAACATCTGGATTTAACAATCTCTGAAAAGGTCTCTGAAAGCAGCTGTCTCAACTCTTCAGCTTGATAACATCTTTGTTTACTTCTCGTGTCAACATGCGGACGTCATCCTGTCCTGACCTGAACCACTCCTCTCTGTTTGTGGTTCCAGAACAAAGGGCAGCTTTTGGAAAAGTGCAGATCTTATGAACTTTCAGCTCCTGGGATTTTCCAACCACATGAACCAACACACCCAAGATAAAGTTCAGTTTAGTAATGTTACTCACTGATAAAGTGTCAGTCGAGCTGGACAGTCACAGGCTCTGACTGTTTGTCGTTAAACTTGATTTCACAAATGGACGTGTGCTTTTAATTTATCACTGACTCATACGTTTAGCCTTTGCTTTTTTTAAAAAAAAAAAACAGCATGAATATTGTAGCTTAAAATCCATTTTTATCCAGCCCTTAGCTTACAACTTTAAATGTTTTAATTATTATGAATTAATGGGGAGGTTTAGTGACTTTTGATTTCAAGTCATGATGCAAATGTCCCCTTTGAGATAGAAGTACTTTAGGACCATGGAAACAAATTTATCCTAGGACACAAGTGACATCGCACTTTAAATCTGAAATAGGAGGGTTTTGTTTTTTTTTGTTTTTTTCTTTTTCCTTTTTTTGCTAGAATCACTCTAGACCCAATATCTTTGCCTCTGTGATGGCTACAATGATAAATTTGGTGTCAAAATGTACATTTTGCCCATCAAGGAATCCAATTCAATAGGTTTCAATAAAAAACCAACAGTAGTCTCCCTACCATGACAATTGGGGGGTACACATTAACATTTCACATCACAAATTGTGTCATCAGGGTGACTTTACTCGTCTTTTCCTTCAATAACTTTAAAATTCTGTATTAAAGCTGTTTATCTTCTTCTGTTAATTTCATTTTTCCAAAGCAGCATGAGGTTTCCACCAGTGAGGAGGAAGTTATGCAGATCAGTTGCCACGGTAACACATTCCAGAGATTTGTATGACTTTCTTATTGATTAGAAAAACTATTCTACTGTTGTATAACTAATTACTAGCTATCTAGTAACTACTTAGCTTCATTATTATTGAGGTAAGAACACAGCCGACATGTTATAAACAATATTCTAAATTATGTTTACATTTACATTTTCAGTCTTGTTTACAAAGAAAACCAAAGTACATCTAATTACTTCTCACCAACCTACATTTAGACTGTGTATAGGCTACTGGTATAAAGCTGAAGTTCTGTAAATTCTGCAGAAACTCAACAATTCTTTCAGTTGACTTGTCTTTGAATGAATGGTTTTATCATGATGAGTAAATGTGAGAGTTTAGAAAAACGTTAGATGTTAAATGATGAGAATGGGCAAAAAATGGTGCCGGATATGAGAAATTTGGGTCTTAAAATGTTGGCAGGCCATTAAAGTGCTTAGCCCCTAAGGGTACATGGGAAAAAAAAAAACATAATTTTGCGAGATTCTGCAAAACCTTTTGTAAGTTTCATCATGCCTATGCATTGTATTAATGGAAGTGGCGTTTAGTTTCATTCACTCAAAGAAGTTAGCATCCTTCAAACACTAAATTTAAACTGTGAGCAGCATAAAAATATTTAGTTGTCCTCTGATCAATTTACAGGAACGATACTTTAACATGGAGAAAACTTCTATCAAGTTCTGACTGTTACAGAGCTACCGGTGTTTTAGAGTTAAAAGTGACCGTGTTAACTGGTGATGAGAGACCCCAGTTAGCAGGGTCACACTTTACGCCGAAACACCAGTGACATACACATATATGAAAGATGTCCCAAAGGTTTTGTGAGATCTTGCAAATACTTTGAGGGGGCTTGCAAAAAAAATCTTCCCCATGTCTTCTTAGACGCCCAGTAAAAAGGTCTTGACAAAACATCCTGACGTATTTTCCCCATATTGCCCCCTAATGGAGAACATTTTCCTTGGTCAGAGGTATCAAGAGACAACTGAGAGACGGGTGAGCTTTGATTTCATCAGTCTGTAATGATGGAACAATGATGTTACAGAAACATCTACAGCATTCTTATGTTATTTTCATGGTTAATAAAATGTCAATAAGAGCTGCTGATTCTGAGTCATTTTCACAAAATTAAATGTGGCTCTCTTTGAAAAAGGTTTGCACACCCTTGGTCAACAACTTCAGTGCAACTTTTTGATGCCTGTGATCTATTTCCACATTTCTTTTTCTTCGTAGCTGAACTTGATGTACTCCCACACATAGAGATACTCACTGATATTCACACACCTTATAAAAAATAAAAGTATTTCATCCTGATCTGCCTTAAAACTGTAAACAGCACATGAAGAATAAGATCTAAAACAATCAGATTCACCACAGTAGAGAAACAAGCTGCATGTAATCATTGGTCAACCAGCAGTAAACTGGTTTCAGGATCCTTACCTCCAGTCAGTGCTTCTCCTCAGCAGACAGAGAGTCTGGAGTCAGTCTCTGTAAATACAGCTGACTTTTGTTGCTGCTCTCTCTCTCTCACACACACACACACGCACATTGTAATCATACTTCTGAGAGAGAGAGAGAGGGGAGGAAACCCTCAGACTGAGTCAGAGCACATCCGTCAGCTGAGGGAGTTTACAGTGACAATATTTTCTTTATCTATAAACAAGCAGGGATTTGTTTTTGTTTATTAAACTGAGGCATTCCAGCATCAGAGCAAAAATATAAACAAGAAAACCATGAAATCTTTGCTTTCAGAAATACTTCACTGCACTTTGATGCCAATAACATCAATATGGAGACTTGCTCACTATAAACACAAAAACCACTGCATGTGGACCATCCATAACCAAAAATACTGAAGTGTTTCTTCTCAAGCTGTAACATGTTCAGACGTGTCTGTGTTGTAAGGTTCACATCCACACCCAGGTTGATAACCTGCCTGCAAACTAAAACCACTGGAAGAAACTCTGTAAATCTGGCACCTGCAGGAAGTTGTCATAAGCCTCTTAAATGCTACTTTGAATGAATTTATTATGCAGATAAAGTCTGTATTATCAAAAATGATCGACTTTTTCAGTAATTCTGCTCTATAATTTGTCATCTAACAGCAAACAAGACCATTGATGAAAAGATTTACCTATCCTCTTTTTAAAGTTTCATCATTCTTCAAACCTGAGAGTTTATCAATAAAATGAAGAGCCAGGTTTCATTTGCTCTGCTTGGTGAGGTTGGAGTTGGTAGATGAGCACTGGTAGGACACAACCAGGATTCATTAATGTTACACTAAATTAACAACTGGTATACCAGAAACTATAGACAAAACCATTAAAAAAAAGGTGATTTATACAAAATGGAATATTTTGACCACCTGGTTCAACACATAGACTGTAATAAGTGGACTTAACGACGTTCGGCTCAAACTGAAGCTTCCAGCTGATGCCCCGCCCCCTGGTGTCTGGCTGCAGTAAAGGTCATAAGCCCCGCCTCCCCATGCATTCAGGATATGAGTCGGGAAAACTTTAAAAAATGATGATACCTGGTAGTAACGTTTCTCTCATCCTTACACTAAGGTAGTATGACTGTGTAATTTGGCTGCATTGTGTTCAAGTGTTTTTTTTTTTACTGAGAAGTTAGTTTCTCATTAGTTATTGGACGTTAAAAACCTTGATATAAGTTTCGTTTTATGATAGTTGACAGCTGCTGTTCTTGAGTAGTTTTTATCGGGGATATAAGAAACTTTGGGAAAGAGCCAAAAGGAGACTAAACCTTCTGAAGAAGAAGAAATAAATATTTTTATTTCTCTTTTATACTTGGCTCCACCGGAAATTCTCTACTGCGCAGACTCTGGCTGCACAATGGCAGTTCCCATGACGGGGTTTTTTGGCTTCAAAATCGTAGAACGTTGACAGGCGGAGCCACGCTGTCCATTCTTTATACAGTCTGGTTCAACACAACACACAATTCCCAAGAAAATATTTTTCAAAGTTGTTATTGATTTATCGTAGAGAGAAGCCGACTGTTTCTGTTTCGCTCTGTTGTCAGCTTGAGTTGTTGCCTTTTCCTTGTTCATTAGTAGTGCACTTACTCTTTGCTGTACTTTTGTTTTTTACATAACTGACCTACGGCTAAGCTGCACCCCTCTTCACTCACTGGACAAACACTTAACGTTCAGTCACAGGTGCTTTGGCAGGTGTCACCATTGACATGCTGATGCTGAGCCATGGAGGAGGAACCCAGTTTGGATGTTGTGTGCAAACAAATAAAAAAAAAAAAAAAATCAAAAATCCCTACATACCCTGCCTTTAATATTATCATTACCATGATAACACTCTCTTTTGGATAATATCGTTGTGGTGATAATATCATTGACATGAAAATATCATCATAGTGTTAATTCACTCCTCATGATGATATTGTTTTCATGATCATATCATTGTTGCAATGATATCCAGATCATGGTATGATTACATCAAAATATCCTCATCCTGATTTTTAAGTTGCCATGACGATATTGTTTATGTGGCGTTGTCATGGCATTTTCCTGATGTGGATAATATCTGTATCATCATGGTATCATTTTCATAACAATATCATTGTTGTGATCATCTGTATAATAATCTCATCACCTTGATAATATAATCATCATAATATTATTTTCTTTTTTGCCATGATAATTGTTAGTTAAAATTCTAATAGCATGACAGCTTTCTCTACCTTCTGTGAGTTTTTCTACTTTACCCTCAAAAGACTACATCATGAGGTTTCTGATCAGAAAACACAACTTCCACATGTACCAAAAAAAAAAAAAGGAGAGGAAAAAAAGCAATGATGTGCAGCTTTGTCCATAGGGGGGCACCAAATTTATCACAAAAAATTCCTCACAGGAGCTTTAACTCAACTTTTCCCCAACTTTTTTTTTTATTCCATTCAAGATAGAAACCATTTTTTCTCAAGTTTTTACAGGACATAATAAATGTTCTCTCTGCATCACTGACAAACAACGGTTACAAATCAGCAAAGCTCTGGCACAAGATCATCTATTCAAGAAATTATATCATAAAACAGTGAAGTAATAAAGCAGCGATCTAAGGGTAGCTGGGGGCTCAATAAAATATCAATAAAAGTTTCCTGGGGGAGACGATGTGATCATTGACGGTTTTCACGTCACAAGGCTTCCATCTCGAGGTCTTCAAGCCAGGAGTTCTCCCGATCTTTTCGACTGAAAACAGACAGAGACGCAGGTCAATGAAATGAAGAGCTGGAAACAAAAAGTTATCAGAGAAAGGCAAATACATCATGACATGTTTTTTATTTCACTTTGAAAAGATGTGAACGCTGACCTTGGATCGGGAATTTCCGAAAGAATCTTTGGGTCTACTTTAATGGGCCCCTGGAATGAGGAGATGGGAGAGTATCAGGACAAGTTTCTTAATTCAGCTCAGTATCAAAGCTTAAACAAAATTCATCATTTTTTTGTAAGTATTCATTTTACCACTGTAGGGACTTGAGGGGCTTCCTGTAAAAGAGCAAACACACATCACTCTCCTGTCAGTCACCTCATGAGATAAAAACCAGATATTTTGTAGCTTCCAGAAAGCTGAACTGACCTTGCCAAAAAGAGCGCACGCACCCGGCCTCCTCCAGCAGTGTGATGAGTGTCTGCTCTGTGAGAAAAACAGGAGGAATACAGACTATTTCAGCTCTGTCTTAACATGTCTGAAACTCAAATCTAAAGGTGCAGTGTGTAGATTTTAAGTTGCATTTGTTTCATTAAATCCTTCTGTCTATTGAAAACATCTTGGGAAAAAAAACCCTGGAGATCCAGCGTCTTCTTACAAGACTCTCTGGTTGATGGTTCGTCCTCAGAGCAGCTGCATCCGAAGACGTGAAGGTTGAGATGAGCAGACACAAAACGAGCAGCAGCACAGTCCTGTCCATGACTGACGGTGTGAAGAGTTTGATACAGACTCCTGTCTTTAAAAGCTCACTGATATGTGGGTTAAGAGGAGGGGACAGAGGAGATGTAGGATTAAAAAAAAAACAGTTTGTTGACGCAGGACAGTTTCATCATATTGTTGACAGGTTGAAAAACTTCCAGGGACATTCCTGCCCGGATCAGCAAACACTTGGTGTGCCAGCAGATCGATAGATGACAAAACATGTTCTCATCTCAGTTCATAGCCTCTGATATTATTATCTCATACAGCCTTAACAGGAGCCATTGGATTTTAAGATGCTGAGAATTTTATGATGTAGTGTAAGAGTGGAAGAAAGGTTTAGTGTTTCCTCAATCAGCTGATCTCTGCTCTGGCTCCATCTAGTGTTCATTTTGTGCTCCTCAGTTTTGATTACAGAGACTGTGAGGACTTTTTAAGTGATCTTGAAGAAGTCTCATATATAGATACATGTCTGATCATTATCCATAAATCAAATGAGATTTTCAGCACATAAATAGGTTATTTCTAAATGCTATTTCTCTGCCTCCCAATGGATTTATGGCCCGCCGAAGTCTCTGTGACAACATCACCCCAGCTGACAAAGTTTAGCAGTGAGGAGAGAGACACTGGGCTGTCTGACAGAAAAGAAACAAAAGAGCAGAAGAGCAGTCGTCAGCTACTAAACTACGGTATAAACTCACAAAGTTTGCTTGTTGTCACGTTCGAACTGAAAAAGCCTCGCCCACAGAAAAATGTAACGTTGAACACAGAGTCCAGATGTCATGATCTGCTTTATTGAATTAATACAAAGGATCAGTGAAAGTTATAGGGGACATAGTTAAATTATTTTAACTTCATAATTAATTTAATGTACATTAGTGTTATCAGCACACAAGCTGATATAAAAACATATCATTTGACCAGAAGCAGCATCAGTGACATTCAGTTTGGAATTAATTACCCAAGAAACATCATTTAACACACAACAAGATATGAACATGTCTGGTTTGAATTGAAATCATGATTTTAAACAGCTTTATATCCATCATTGGTTTTCAGTCACATTAAATGTGACCACAGGAGCAGAATCAGCACAGAAAGCTCATTTCCAGGAGTGGCTCTACTGTTCCTTTGGAGAGCATGAAGAGGATGAGAGGTGATGAAGTACAGAGGTCACGGTTGAGAGCTGTCAGCTGCTGTTCCTTATTTCAATCATACACCATTAAAAGAGAGGAAAAAATATGACATAAGTGAGCAAATGAAACAGAACTAAATCTGTTATTCATGTCAGAAGATGATTGTGCAGATGATCAAAAAGATAATCAGCCTTGTTGATGTGTTTTTTTTTACCTTATGTGTTGCTGGCGGCTGCGTCTAAAGAGCTGTAACAAAACCAGATCAGTTTAAAAAAAATGACACCTCTTAATACTCAAAACACAGCACATATGCTGCTACAATCATCACAATAAATGCAGACATTGATCTTAAACACCCAATCATAGAGACATAAACTAGCACAAAAATTAAGGAAATTTCTATTTCCTGAAAATTCATGTTTAAGGAAATATAGTTTTTGTCACAGCTCTTCTTGGAAATTGACCCCAGTGTCTTGGAAAGCCGATTTATTCCCCTTTTAAATAGGGGTTAATACACAGGCTTTCCAACTGTATGAGATTTGTTTCCAAGAAGAATTGTTACAAAAAAAAATGATTGATCAAACAGCCTTCTGTGCTATGTTTATGTAAATACTTAAAGATTCTGTTGCTAAAACAGAGAGAAATAAACTCAAACTGTCTCAAAACTTACAGGACTACATCCTCCTATTCTTCCACTGCAGTTTGATGTAAAGTAGCCATTTCTCTTCGGCACCTGCAAAAAAAATATAAAGCATTAATCTAACCACAAAATGTTAAACTCAAATCCCAAAGCAAACGAAAACAGTGGTTGAGCCTCAAGACTGCAGCCCACAAGTGTTGATGATTTAGACAAATTGAGGTATTGAGGGGAGCAAAGACCAGCTTTTCATGATAAATATTAAACCAGTAACACTTTATTGTAAAGCACTTCTGACGTGAGTTAGGGTTTAATTAAAGCTGGAAGTGGAGGTATTAAAAAAGCCAATCTCTTATCTGTCTTTCAACATCTTTTAAATTAATTTTTCTCACCTCGGGTGGCTGTTGATCGTTTTCCCTCAGACTGGTCGTAGTAGTAGAAGGGAAGACTGAGACCAGCAGGAAAACCTGCAGACACAAAACAAGCAGCAGCACTTTTCCGTTCATCTCTGATGTCCTGCAGAGCTCGATAGGATGTCAAACACACAGACGCACTTTTTAACGTTGTCTCAGCTCTCACCGTGCTTTTATGCACAGAAAGAGGAAGTGAAAAAACAAATCCTGTGAGATCATACACACGGGAATTCTGTAGCATTTCAGAAAAACAAAATGATGAACTGTTCCAATGAAATGTTTCCATGTGACTATACCTGGTATTCGACACTTCACCCCACCAAATTTCAACAGAAACACCCCCCCTCTTCACCTCTTGGGATATAAAATCTTCTTTAAAAGGAGAGTCCTGGCCATGACAGCAGCATTAAAAAATTCCCACATAGAGCAAGACAGAAAAGATAATGAGAAGTGAATGTTGCATCATGTAAAACTGAATGAAAAAAAAAAAACCTCACCCATCCCAGAGAGGACATTTCTACATGCACAATTTTAACAGCTAACCCTTAATCCAATCTTTGAAATAATCCAGAGTACAGAACGATACAGTTCAAAATGGCCATGAATTTAGAAGGAAGAAAAAAACGAAAGTTACGGTTCATTCAGGGAACAGTTTCTGATTTCATCTTTTCCTGTTGACATGGATTGATGGACAATACGAAGGATGTTTTCAAGTTTTTATCAAATCTACTACTTTTCTGTTCTAAAACTAGTCACCTGCCGAGAAACTGACAGAGATGTTTAAACATTTGCTAGAGTTCGCCAGTGGTTATGCTAAAAAAAACTTTGCACAGAAAGAAAGAAAAGTCGTGTTTTGGTGATTGTTTTTGGGGATAGGTTTTATATCGTTGGAAAGTTCAAGGTTCTCCCACACACTACTGAGACTCCTGTTTGTTGTGGAATTTTCAATATATCTTGTTTCTTCAAACTTCCGTCATCCTATCCTCCAAACAACACCAAACAAGAGGCAACGGCGGAATAAGCTGTTTGGCATTGGCAGAGAAGACTTGGCAAATTTTTCATGGGCACAACCCACAAATTTAGCTCTACTTTTCATGACACAATTACATGTTTTGTACAAATGTGGCTCCATTTAAAAGGGAAATAAGTAGAGTTTACAACAGGATAAGATTAATACATAACCCTCCTGTTGTCCTGGGGTCAATTTGACCCCGAAATTAATCTTTTGCCATGAAAAACAGGGTTTACTTTTCTGTAAACAAAGTGTATCTGCCCTCAATATTTCTCTGAAATTTAGTGAATAAATTTATGTTAAATTTGTCATAAATTTGATGTCTTTAAGATGTCTTAAATTACAGTCAAATCAGATGGGATCATATTGACCCCAGAGGACTGTAGGTGTGTAGCACATGGGGACATTATGAGGGTTAAGAAGAAGAAGAAATGATCCACCAAACACAAAATTCTTTACTTTTTGTGCTAGGTAAGGTGAGATAAACGAGGAATGGACTGGCCACCTGGAATACCGGGCATTTCCTGGAAGGCCAACGTACTTTGTGGACCAACAGTACCAACACTTTTATACCATTACTGAGTGTTATTCCATGAAATACGTGTAGCGTTGTGTGTGTACGTAAGAAAGAGAGTGAGAAACAGAGGAGAGTTCAGACTCAGATCATGAACTTTGTCTGAAAAATCCTGAACCTTTTGAGCCAGGTGTAAAGCTCTGTCTATCCAAGGACAGAGTCACTGAATAAAGACTAATTTCTATCTAATTTGATTAACTTTTGAGAGAACCATTTATGGTTGATGGCAGCACAAGATATTGGTGATAGCCCAGCACACTGCAGTTTGACAAACCATGAATATGTGTCCAAAACTAAACTTACTTTATCTCAATACCAAAAATCAGCTGCAAAGAGTAAAAATATCAAGGCTTTAATGAGGATCAAATATGATCTAACATCATTTTAGATGTCTGAGTTTCTCTCTCAAAATCTGAATTTAGACTTGTTTGAAAGTAAGAAGTAAGTTCTTTTAAAACAATAAACTCTCTGTCAGCATTCCTCGATAACCACTCCCTCTGCTCTCAAACACAGCCAGCTCCACTCTGCCCAGGTATTTCCACATTCCCTCGTCATCTAAATTTTTAGGATGGGTGTAACCAATAAGAGCTAACTCAGAGCACAAAACACATGACGTGTAGATTGGAGATCAAACCAGTTTTATTTATCAGGAAATAAAACTCAGACAGGTGTTGTTCCTGAAAAGAGAGATGGCGCAGAAAGGAGTTCAGCTGGACCGAGGACAAATTTCTTGTTCGATCTGTTTGGATCTACTGGTGGATCCAGTGACTGTTTCCTGTGGACACAGCTACTGTATGAGCTGTATCAAAACCCACTGGGACAAAGAGGATGAGAAGACAGTCTACAGCTGCCCTCAGTGCAGGAAAACCTTCCAACCCAGGCCTGTGCTGCAGAAAAACACCATGTTAGCGGATTTAGTGGAGGAACTGAAGAAGACTGGACTCCAAGCTGCTCCTGCTGATCACTGCTATGCTGGACCTGAAGATGTGGCCTGTGATTTCTGCACTGAGAGGAAACTGAAAGCCTGTAAGTCCTGTCTGCAGTGTTTGGCTTCTTACTGTGACAAACACATTCAGCCTCATTATGAGACTCCTGTTTTCATGAAACACAAGCTGATGGATGCATCCAAGAAGCTCCAGGAGAACGTCTGCTCTCTTCATGATGAGGTGATGAAGATGTTCTGTCGTACTGATCGACAGTCCATCTGTTATCTCTGCTCTGTGGATGAACACAAAGGCCATGACACAGTCTCAGCTGCAGCAGAAAGGACTGAGAGGCAGAAAGATCTGGAGGGGAGTCGACAAAACATCCAGCAGAGAATCCAGGACAGAGAGAAAGATGTGGAGCTGCTTCAACAGGAGCTGGAGGCCATCAATGTCTCTGCTGATAAAGCAGTGGAGCACAGTGAGAAGATGTTCACTGAGCTGATCCGTCTCATGGAGAAAAGACGCTCTGATGTGAAGCAGCAGGTCAGATCCCAGCAGGAAACTGAAGTGAGTGGAGTCAAAGAGCTTCAGGAGAAGCTGGAGCAGGAGATCACTGAGCTGAAGAGGAAAGACGCTGAGCTGCAGAAGCTGTCACACACACAGGATCACAACCAGTTTCTCCAGGACTACCCCTCACTGTCAGCACTCAGTCCATCTACACACTCATCCAGCATCAACATCCGTCCTCTCACAAACTTTCAGGATGTGACAGCAGCTGTGACAGAAATCAGACACAAACTACAGGACGTTCTGAGAGAGGGATGGACAAACATCTCACAGAAACTGACTCAAGTGGACGTTTTACTGACGCAACCAAAACCAGAACCAGAGCCCAAGACCAGAGCTGAGTTCTTAAAGTATTCATGTGACATCAATCTGGATCCAAACACAGCAAATACTTACCTGAAATTATCTGAGGGGAACAGAAAAGCAACATCAGTGACAGAACAACAGTCTTATTCTCATCATCCAGACAGATTCACTTATTGTCAGGTCCTGAGTAGAGAGAGTCTGACTGGACATTGTTACTGGGAGGTGGAGTGGAAAGGATTGTCATTAGGTGTAGCAGTTTCATACAAGAATATCAGCAGAGCAGGACGCTCAAATGAATGTAAATTTGGTCGCAATGACAAATCTTGGGCTTTATACTGTGACAACAGCAGTTATAACTTTTGCTACAACAATGTGGACACTCCTGTCTCAGGTCCTTGTTCCTCCAGAATAGGAGTTTACCTGGATCACAGAGCAGGTGTTCTGTCCTTCTACAGCGTCTCTGAAACCATGACTCTCCTCCACAGAGTCCAGACCACATTCACTCAGCCTCTACATGCTGGAGTCAGGATTTATTATGGATCAGCTGAGTTTATCAAACTGAAATAGTCTGAAGTCTTTTCAGAGACAATGGTTTAACTTCTGTGATTAAATTCTTCTTATTTTTCTTCTTCTTCTCCTTTGTTGTGTGAATGTTTGAGTGTGTTGCAGTAACACTCCTTCCTTTGTCTGTTTAACAATGGAGGCTTTTTCTGCTCATGATGATTTCTGTTCACCTGAACTGACATTTGTCTGCATGAAAATATCAACTTGTCTCTGCTCTAAATGTTGGTGGATTTTTTGTATTGATGATGCATTTATCAGACGTTGTTCCCATTCTGATTCATGAGTGTGAAAAGAAAAAACAGTAGACCTTTTTTAATGTCCATATTTTGTTCTCATCACTTTTTACATTAGGGAATCTGTAATCATGTTTATAGAAATTCTGAGGCCGATTTTTTGTCTTTGTGCACCAATGAATTCTGAGACCAAATCCAAATGTTTTGAAAACTTTGACTTACTTTTATGTTTTTGTGACATTGCATTGTGTTGTAAATATTCAAACTGATTTTAAAAGTAATGAGGAATTTTCAGATATTCAGATTATAAATCACAAGTTTCTTTGACAATCGCTGAGACTCTGATCAAACTAAACTGATTTTGTGGATGAAGTTAATCTGTTCATGAAATTATTGATCAAGACACATTTAACCAACTTAACTGATTTACTGTGTGAATGAACTGAAGTTTGACATCATGAATAAACTCACATGAACCAAGTGTTTTGTTTTGTTGTTGTTTTTTTCTCTATTGTAAGTAAAATAACATTTGTTCTTGATTGTTTTTAGTAAAACTGTCAGAGCAGAATAAATCAAGCTGCTATAACATGTGGCATTATATTCACTTTGTGCTCAATTTTTATTTATTTCTTTATTCCACAGTGCAGAAAAAGAAGTCGGGGTGTTGAAATGTGAAGCACAGCCTCAGTTAAAGGTTTCAAAAGCAATTTTTTTTTGAAAAATTTTGAACTTTGTGACCTTCTTGAGTTATAAACAGCTCTCAGTCTTTATGAGGCGTCATGTTTAATGAACAGGTGATTATTAAACAAGAGTCCACACGGAGTGAACAGGAGCCCAACATGAAGAGGAAGAGTCTGTTCACCCTGAAAGCATTTTAGTTTTCTTCACTATGAGGTCACAAAATCAGGAATCAACACTCAATATTGATTTGATGGTAATTTTATTGAATTTTACCATGACTTATGCAAACTGCTTCCTAAACTAGCCCTTCTATTTCCTCTGTGAAATAATTCTTCTCAGCCTCTTCACAGGTCGACTTCACACTCAAATGAATCGTAGTGAAGCATCAGTGTTGTATCTGCTGTGAACACGCTGCCATCTTGTGGATCCTCACTGTCATCAGGACCAAGTGAGATTAAATCAAATCTTTTATGAGGATCAGACATGATCTTAAATATCTTTAGACTCAAAGTTAATCTCCAAACTGTCTGATCTAAGAAGAGTTTTTCTCCTAAAACCTGAAATGAGATGTGATGAAATTAGAAGTGAGTTCATTTGAAACAATAAACTCTCTCTAATCACTCCTTTTTAACCCCTCCCTCTTCTTCCTGCTCTCAAACACAGCCAGCTCCACTTTGCCCGGTCATTTCCTGGTTTCCTCCCCTTCAGATCTACAGTTTGATGATGGGTGTAACCAACAAGAGCAGACAGTCAGAGCACAAACACATGATGTGTGGATCAGAGCTCAGAGTAGTTTCATTCATCAGGAAGTAAAACGTAGACAGGTGTTGCTTCTGAGAGGAGAGATGGCTCAGAAAGGAGTTCAACTAAACCGAGAAACTTTCTCTTGTTCAATCTGTTTGGATCTACTGAAGGATCCAGTGACTGTTTCCTGTGGACACAGCTACTGTATGAGCTGTATCAAAACCCATTGGGACAAAGAGGATGAGAAGACAGTCTACAGCTGCCCTCAGTGCAGGAAAACCTTTGCCCCCAGGCCTGTCCTGGAGAAAAACACCATGTTAGCGGATTTAGTGGAGGAACTGAAGAAGACTGGACTCCAAGCTGCTCCTGCTGATCACTGCTATGCTGGACCTGAAGATGTGGCCTGTGATTTCTGCACTGAGAGGAAACTGAAAGCCTGTAAGTCCTGTCTGCAGTGTTTGGCTTCTTACTGTGACAAACACCTTCAACCTCATTATGAAGTTGCTCCGTTGATGAAACACAAGCTGATGGATCCGTCCAAGAAGCTCCAGGATAACGTCTGCTCTCTTCATGATGAGGTGATGAAGATGTTCTGTCGAACTGATCAACAGTCGATCTGTCATCTCTGCTCTGTGGACCAACACAAAGGCCACGACACAGTCCAGAACAAACCAGAACCAGAGCCCAAGACCAGAGCTGAGTTCTTGAAGTATTCATGTGACATCACTCTGGATCCAAACACAGCAAACACACAGCTGTTATTTTCTAAGGGGAACAGAAAAGCAACATATTGTGATAAACCTCAGTCCTATTCTAGTCACCCAGACAGATTCACTGATTATCGTCAGGTCCTGAGTAGAGAGAGTCTGACTGGACGTTGTTACTGGGAGGTGGAGTGGAAAGGATCGTCAATAGGTGTAGCAGTTTCATACAAGAATATCAGCAGAGCAGGGTGCTCAAATGAAAGTTTGTTTGGACACAATGACAAATCTTGGGCTTTTTATTATGACTGCAGTGGTTATTACTTTTGGTACAACAATGTGGACACTCCTCTCTTAGGTCCGTGTTCCTCCAGAGTAGGAGTTTACCTGGATCACAGAGCAGGTATTCTGTCCTTCTACAGCGTCTCTGAAACCATGACTCTCCTCCACAGAGTCCAGACCACATTCACTCAGCCTCTACATGCTGGANACACACACACACACACACACACACACACAGATGAATGTGAGCTCAGATGAATCCGTGTCTGGATGCAAAGACAAATATTTGGCGTCACACTGTTAAGACACTCGTTTCATCTTTTGGTACGGAGTCATTGACGGAAAAGATTTTTGAATAGGCCATTTTTAAAACACTAAAACTAAGCATATAAATTTGGCTACTGTTTAAACATTGGGAAAGTATCGTTCACATCGATGGCCGAAGTGCAAAACCTCCTATCTGAAAAATTCACTTTTTAGAAAAAACTAAAAAAAACTTCTTGTTTTCTTACAGAATGCTGTTTTTTGAGTATACTCAGTACATTATACACTGTTTTTGGACTGTATTACTGTACTATTGTGTTATCTCTACTATGTGTCCATGCAATACAGATTCAGTATTTTTGCCTCACAAAGTG
Source organism: Thalassoma bifasciatum (assembly GCA_008086565.1). Taxonomy (NCBI): domain Eukaryota; kingdom Metazoa; phylum Chordata; class Actinopteri; order Labriformes; family Labridae; genus Thalassoma; species Thalassoma bifasciatum. The sequence goes on along the minus strand of RPOG01000575.1, from coordinate 272,178 downwards.
CAGATAGGAGGTTTTGCGCTTTGGCCATCGACATGCATTTGTGCAAAAAACCCAGTTTAGCGATTTTAGTGTTTTTAAAGTTGAATTAAAATAACAGCCTTGAAAAAGAGTCATTTGGGGCAACTGTAGTTCATCTCAAAATGTATGTTTCTTTAACATTGCTGATACTTCAACAAGTGTTAGTAATTAAGGAGTTTATGAAGGACAGAATTATAGATTTGCAAATAAAACTTACAAACTGTGTTAACTCACAGTGGTTTTCCGAAGTGTTCCTGAGCCCACGTGTTAATACACATTTCACGATGACGTGGGTTTTTAATGCGGCGCCACCCCAGGAGTCATATGTCACAGCCATTCGATGTTGATTTTGCACCTGGCTGCCTGAAATTCTTTGCAATTGTACGTTGAGAAACATTGTTCTTAAACTGTTGGGACTATTTGCTCACGCAGTTGTTGACAAAGTGGTGAACCTGGCCCCATCTTTGCTTGTGAAGGACTGAGTATTTCAGGGATGCTCTTTTTATATCCAATCCTGACACTCACCTGTTTCCAATGAACCTGTTCACCTGTGGAATGATCCAAACAGCTGTTATGTTCCAGCCTTCATCAACTTTCACAGTCTTTTGTTGCTCCTGTCTCAGTTTTTTTGAAACGTGTTGCAGGCATCAGATTCAAAATGAATGCAATAAAACAATAAAGTTTATCAGTTGGAACGATAAATATCTTGTCTTTGCAGTGAATTCAAGTAAATGAAGGTTAAACAAGATTTCCAATTCATTGAATTCTGTTTTTGTTTTATACAACGTCCCAACTTCAACAGAATTGGGGTTGTATGTTACAAAAAACTAATTCTTCTGATTAAAAGCCAGCAGCTCCTCTTCAAGGGCAATTGTTTACTTGTTAGTGTGTGTGGTTGTTTATTTTTATTTTTCTAAATTGAAATGTGCTCTGTGTGGTTTCAGCTTCTACATTCATTTCAAACTCCTGCACAAACACTCACTTCAAACTGCTTGAACCAAATAGGGATTCCTCCACTTCTGCACTCACCCCCCTAGTGGACTCATTAGGAACTGCACTCCATGCATCTTTTTATTGGCTTCATGTGGTACGAGTGGCAATTTCCTTTTGAGTTTGACACTATAATAGAGTTGTTTCTCGAGACCTCACTGTCCAAGACCAGGACCATAAAAATCAATTTTCAAATCCATGACAGGGTTAAACAATTAAAGAGCATTCTCTCTTTAATCTGGTTTTCTTTTGATACATTTGACAAACAAAAACAACTGTTCAACAGATCTTTCAAAACACAATATGCAAAATTGTGAAATCTGAATAAAACTGTTCAAGTAAGTTCTTGTAAAAGATTAGTCTTTGCACTTATTTAAAAGCCACAGATAGTTTCAATACATTTTTAAACATTGTGAAAATCAAGTGTTTATTAATCAGGTGATTGAGGCCTAAAGTAAGTGTTCAGAGGTTTTTCTGACTGCAAATAAAATAAACTGATGTTTCTGAAAGAATCTGACACATAAAGACCTAGAAAAGAGGTGGAACAATAATTGAGCAAACACTAATGTTTTAAATTATAACATCAATTCATCAGAAACAGTTAAACTGAAAAGTTTTGAGACTAAGTCCGGTCTTGACTGTTACAACACTGCAAAAACTGAAATCTAACGAAGTCACTATGTCTTATTTTTAGTAAAATGTGTCTTACTATTCTTGATTTGAGACACATTTACTAGACAAGGTCATAAAAATGTCTCATTTCAAGGTTTTTTAAAGACAAAAATGAGGTGTAAATTGCTTGTAACAAGTAAAAATAATCTGCCAATGGGATAAGATAAAAGATTCTTGTTATAAGACATCTTTCTAATTTCAAGAAACTTCCCGGGTGAATTCGTCTTATCCCATTGGCAGATTTTTTTGACTAGTTTAAAGCAATTTACACCTCATTTTTGTCTTAAAAAAACTTGAAATAAGACATTTTATGACCTGGTCTGGTGAATGTGGCTCAAATTAAGAACAACAAGACAATTTTTACTACAAATAAGACACAATGACTTGCTTAGATTTCTGTTTTTTGCAGTGAACACTACACTATAATGTCATTGTTTTGGCTGTAGAAACGAACATGAAGCAGCTTTGTTACCTGCACAAGGATTACATCAGTTACAGGTCACAAGTTATATAAATATACTTTAGTTTATAGGAATAATAAAAAACTTTAGGCCCATTTCTAACTTACACCCCATCCAGACAAAATTTCAAAACATTTTCTTCAGGTGTGAATAACGTCACCTATGACGTTTGATCTAAAACGTCTCCCTGATGATGTAAACTTGTGGTATGATGTTGTTTCTTCCTCTTTGCGTGCCAACAGCGGTTGGGCAGTGAGTATATAAAGACCTGAGTGTGTTGCAGACTCTTCATCGTGTCCATCATGAAGAAGACTGTGCTCCTGGTTCTGTTGGGTCTGCAGGTTCTGCTGCTGGTCTCAGCTTTGCCCTCTCGAGATGCCAGTCTCATGGGAGTCGACCATGAACAACTGAGAGCGTTCAAGCATCTGGTAAGAAGAAATTGTACAATTATTAACTATGAGATGACACGTGCAACAATAAGTGTGTATTTGTGCAGTAATATTTTATTTCTACTTCTCTGTTTCAGCCTAAACCTGCAGGAAGAAGATCTAGACCTAGAAGGCTCAGACTGTTTGGCTGTTTCAGAAAAGTAGGAGGGTGCAGCTCTTTGAGACCGGTGAGATCTTGTTTCCCTCTCTTGGTTGTTTCAATTATTCTGCAAAATGTTCTAACAAATGATTTTGAGATCTATATAGATTGTAATAACTGACCATTTCCTCTTGTTGTGCTTTATTTTTAGGGCCCCCAGTCTACTGGTAAACCTCTGCTTGAGTCTTAAAACATGTAAAGCTGAGTACAGATGAACAGAGGATCTGACTCGAGTTTGTGTCTTCACTTTCATCAACGCTGATCAAAACTTCCTCTAAAAGATGTCGGAAAAATGATAATTGTTGAAATTTGTTACTCAAAGTCATAAAAAGTCAAAATAAATCAACGTACAGCAAGTTTTCTTGACGTGTCATGATATTTTTAGTTATATTTAAGCAGAAGGCTCATATGCCAGTTTTTAAATGTGTGGTTTTTACACTAAGGAGTGATCTGATGTTTTTACTTTAAGTATTAGTCATATGACAAACAAACAAGAGACAGGAATTTTTCCAACAGCTGGACTTCATTGCACTTGACTTGTTTATGTTTGATGCTAATGACTGAAACTGGAGTTTAACCCTGTGGTGCATAGTTATTTACCCCTAAATTCAATGGTTCATGTGGGGGAAATTCATATTAGCCTGTGTCAGAATAATTTTATCCTTCCTAGGGCCTGAAAAATGTTTTCAATTTTTTTTCCAAACATATATATATTTTTGAACATGTTATAGACAAACATTTGAGGATGAAAAAGCTCATAAACTATAAATTATTCGGTGTTAAAATGGATGAAAGAGAATTAAAAAGTTTTGCAACTTTATTCATGAATTTACCAAAGAAAAAAAAGAAAGAAAAGAAGTCAAACAAAGAAAAGATATATTTACATTAAGTTCAAACTGTTTTTCAGATTGGAAAACTTTTTTTCATGCCTTAATACAAATAAAAACACTCGAGGGAAAAATCCTGACACTGACTTTCATAATTCATGCATCAGAGGGTTAAGGATGGATAAGTGGCTAAAAACAGGGAGAATTAAAAATAAAGACAGACAGAGACTGATGGTGAATCGACAGGTGATCTACTGGCTGTTAAACAAAAAGGAAAAAGTTGGAGAGAAGATGGTGCTGGGTGGCATTTATACAGTGATTTAGAGAAGAAACCAGAATGTTGAGACAAATATAACATATTGCGGTATATTTAAAAAATACTGAGATATTGGTTTAAGGTCATATCATGCAGCTCTACCTTAAGGCCATGTAAACTTCACTGTCACCTTGAGACAAAACATGAACAGTATGTGACCAAGGCAATGGATTTTTTTTGTTTGATTAAGCTCAGGGAATATCAAAGTAAAAATATATTTTCTTTTGTTTTAAGTTCAGGCCTTTATATTTAATTTTTGAATAAAAAAGTACTCTGAGGAGGCATTATATGGCCTAATATTTATGGGGTTGGAGGCTGAGAAGTGGGCCCTGAGTTGGAAAAAGGTTAGAAACCATGAATTATATTATTTAAAGTTATTTCCTTGCATATGCACCACTTGGATTTTTGAGTGCATGGAAAAATAAGAATAATTTGGATCTGATTTTATTTAACTTGCTGCTACATTTGTGATTATTTGAAGGTGAGACAATCAAAACACAGAAGGAAACGAGATTGTGGTTTTACTTTGTCATCTGCAATGATTCCTCCAACGTTATGAAACAGCTGTTGCGTAACAGATTTATCAGCATGCGTTTCTCAATTTGCTGCATGGCAAAGGTCCAGAGGAGACAACACTTGTTTATAACAGCAAACCGCACATTAAACTCTTCTGCCACAGTCCAAAAGAAAAATTTAACATCACAGCAAAGAGAGATGGAGTAAAGGCCCCACATTTATAACTTTTAGGATTGTGTGTAGAGTTCTGTGAATATGAGGTATTCTTTCAGGAAATGTGTGTAAACAATCTAGAAAAACTGTAGAAGAGGAAGAGTGAGAATGAGAGTGGGACCTGAAGAAGTTTGATTTGTTCTGATTATCATTGTTGATAGATGTTACTGTAACTGAGTATGGTAAGAAGTAAATATTTTCAGTGCAACATCAGTGTTGTGCAGTGTTTGGTAAATTTACAATATTTGCATACTTTCTCTGTATACTTCAAAATAATAATAATAAAGAGTGATGTTGGTTTGTCAGTATCTTCTTGTCAGCTAAATAATCCCAACCATAAAAATATCTGCACAAAAAGTCTAGCACGTGCTATTTTCTAAAAAAGGGGTATTTACAAAGTGTTTTTATAATGATCACAGTAGATTAATTAGTGACTAAAATAGTGTCTGATCATTTGAAGACTGTCAGTGAGATGAAAAAAGAACAATAGTTTTTTTTTGTTTGTTTTTATGATTTATTTATTCGATTTTCAAGTACATTTTTCAACACATATAAACACAGTAGTTCAAAAAATCGATTGCACAGCGTCTGAATTTAAAACATGTTAAAGGGTATCACACCTTAAACAGACAATTGCAAAACTATAAGGGATCCAGGAGGATATTATTATGCAACCAGATCTTAAAGAAATAAAAACAAAACTAAAACAAAAACAAACAAAAAAAAACACAGGTGGTATATACATGAAAATGATCGTAATTGCCACACTATACGTCCCACATGCCATTAATAAAAGAGATAACACTCAACACATATGCGCAGAGAGGGTTGCTTTGACAAGTCTAAATGTTTTGGCTGAAGTGTGTCATTTTGCGAACAACTTAAGAGTTATGCAAATTGAGTGCGGTGTTGGATAATAGTGTAAATATTCTGGTGAAAAAAAGGGCCATGTTTTCAATAATTGTGTGTAAAAATATGAATGGACATTTGTCATAGGTATGCAATGATCTTAGAATTTGGTATCAGCTAAAATATGATCCCAATGTGAAAGCAGATTTAATCTAAGAATCTTTATTCCTCAATGTGAGGATGAGACAGAGAAAAATGTTTTGGCAACTTCAAGCTTTTCCAACTTGAGTTGAAAAGAGGAGCCTGATGAATTGATGTATTTTCACAGATATGTGATGGAGCTTTTTGACTCTGTAACAGACTGATACCAGATATTAGACACCAAGATTAGTGCATCCCTAGTTTAGTGATACTTAAGTCTGCAGAAAAAACAGTTGAGAAAATATAAAATCAACACAGAGGAATCTGGATACATGATCTGTAGACACAAAGTCAAAGAAATCAGAGCGATTTGTTCTATGCGGTCAAGATCTTTCATCCTTTATCAGCAACTGTTTTTGATTATTTTGCATACTGTTATCAGATATCATACATTTCTATAGCTGCTGTTACTGTGAGGTGGAAATCTGATACTCTGACGAAGTTCAAGACAAGTCCAGAGAAAGTAAACTTGGGGACCAAAATCAACCTCAACCAATCAGATCTGAGAGTTTAGACATTAAAGAAAGTAGCTGCACCATTTGAACTGTGAACTCTCCAAAACACTTTAAAGTTCAGTGAAATAAAAGGGAAAATGCTTGGATTTTATAAAATTCTGTCAGCTAAATTGGTGGATAAGACAAAGAGATAAAGGAATATAAAAGAATCACTGTGGTGTGCGTTGTTGTTATATGTCGTTGTTCCCCTTTCTTTGTTTTCACAGAAATTGTTGGTGGTGAAACCGCTTTAAAGCCGACGCCCTGTTTAACAAATCAGTGAAACCATCAGAAAATTAAGCAACAAAGGATTTCAGACTGTCATAATTTACTGTTGTGAGAGTTTACAGCTGTTTTTTTTTTAAATCAGAGGCTACGAAATCTGTTTATCAGCTCTCCATTCCTCATTTCACCTGAACTCTTGCACAAAGCGTCTTTAAAAACCACAAACACATCATGTCTGAGATTATTACAGAGGTAAGGTGTAATCATTTCCCATCAGATGTCTTTTTTGATGATGTAATGTTGTGTTGTTTTGCAGTTTCTTCCTCTTTCTGTGCATGCAGGTGTTGGGGCGTGAAGTTTATAAAGACCTGAGCGTCTTAGTCGTTTCACTTCCTCAGAGATGGAAAAGTCTGTGCTGCTGTTTCTGTTGGTTCTGCAGGCTCTGCTGCTCATCTCCACCTTTACTTCCACTGATGCAGCCGCTGTGCCGCCGAATTATCAGAAAACACAGGACGATACACCACAGGTACACAGACTTTTTTTTATCTTAAGTCATTCTAATTCAAGAATAACAGGTGAGAGAAATATTTTTCTGTCTATATTAGTGATTATATTTTTTATTCTCATCAGGAAAATGCAGACAAAAGACTGAAGCCCAAACATCGGATCCGATTTGGTTGCTTTTGGAGACCTGGAGGATACGGCCCCCTTGCAAAGGTGACCTCACTCTCTATCATCTCAGTTTTCTTAACGACAATATTTACTTTTATGTTGCTTTAGTCTGTTCTGGTTTCAATAACAGAACGTCTCTTTGTCTTTCTGTTCAGCCGGAGCCATCCAAACCTGCTGCTGCTTCAAGAGAGAATTTGAACCAAGCAGAAGAGCCAAAAGCTGCAGTTCTTCAAACGTCCACTAGAGGCTGGCTGCACAAACGCCAAAAACTTCATACACATCATACAAAATAGTTAGCTAACTTCACAAAACATGTTGAAAATTTTGGTCTAAGAAACTTGTTTTTCTGTATAAAGCAGCCACAAATCAATGGGCGGGATCTATTGCCTAAACCCAGCCAGTCAAGCTGCTCATTTAATTTTAAATAAATCTTTCATTATCAAACCAACTTTTTATACCGTTTGCTTTTCTTTTGTCTTCATGAAATACACTGCCTGGCAAAAAAAAAAAAGTCACTGGCTGTTTTCGAATTCGCCTACTACAAACTACTTTCTAATGCAGTATGTAGTAAGCACTGATACTGTATTTGAATGTAGTATGACATTTCTGTTTGGTCTGTTTTGTAGTTTGCTACTCTGGTTTCCAGTTTGAGTGATGTGAGAGTAAAGCTGATGGTTTTATTTTCTTGACTTTTTTTATAATTTATTATAATTAAGTTGTATTAGGACAACTTAATAAATATTGAATCAATAAATTCTTCAGAAAGGAACTTCTAAATTTTGGAGGAAAAAGTTTGAATTTGCAAATCTAACGCACAGAACAGGATTAAAACACAGACGTCCTCTGCAGTTATTATAAATGATTATAGATCCCAGCGCTTTACCTGCATTAGTTTTACCAGGAGACCTCTGATCTTTTGTGATAACTGCAGAGGACATCTGTGTTTAAATGTGGATGTATGTTACAACAAAATTCATCATATTTGATGTTTAATATGATACCATATGTTATATATTGAAAGGAGTGGACTGACTTTTTATATTTAAATGGAAATTTGACGGAAAAGCTTCTTCTGATAATGCAGGTATGATTTCAAATGCATTAATAGAAATATGTATTCAAGGTAAGTTCCCCACTTAAAAGATGTTTTAGGGCTTACACTGGAATTGCTCTGCTGCTTCACCCAAACTTTCTCTGGTTTCCGTCATTTTCAAGCCAGGTGCTTTGCATTGTGGGAAACAGTATGCCAGGTAGACTGGTCTGATGCATACTGAGAAATTTTCCTGGATCAGTAGGTCATCCAGGTAGTTTTTGCATACTGCAACTTTTGCATTTGTTCTCGTACTGCATACTTTATACTGTATTTTGGGCAAATCAGTACATACTGCTAGTATAGCATGTGAATTTGAAAACAGCCAATACCACAAAAAAGGTCACACACTCTAATATTTGGTTGGACCATCTCTAGTTTTGATTGCAGCTTGCATTCATAACTGCATTATTTAGATAAGCTTGGATTAAAAAAAGGGTTGTTGGGTTGTTTTCAGCATCACCAACATGTTCCCAAAACTCAGAAACAGATGTACATCCATAAATAACAGAGTCTATAACCTGGACATGATGGAGACAGAGAACTTCATGGGCTTTTTCAGCTTTTGTAGAACATATGTGTTCATTTGAGTATTGGATACATTTTTAAAAAATAATGTTTTAGCACAAAATGTATTTTTAATAACTGGTTTACGATGCAAAATAAAAAAGTTTGGAATCAAATGTTGTGTTGTTGTTTAAAAGTGCTGATAAAACTCATGTAGTCTCATTAAGTCGGCTCTTCCTTTGGCTCCTTTAAGGCACAAAAGACACGTCTTGTACTCCTGCTCACGTCTGCTTTTATCTTATTTTACCACATTATCTTATTAACACAAGTCAAATCTTTGATGTAAACTCGAGATTTCAATACATTACATTACATTACAAAGAAGAGGAAGACCAGAACAAAAGCAACTATACTAGCAGAACACAGGTACCTCCTTGACGTCTCCTCCTTCGTCTATTTGGTCAAATTGTATGGTATCCTATTTTACTACCAAATTACTCAGAGACTAATTTGTTTGTCAAAGATTTAGCTGTACATGCACTCTTATCTCATATCTGTGGAGGCTTCGTGTTTCTCCATATCTTTCGGCAAACAGCAGACACTCATAAATTCCTCGACACAAAGAGAGGAAAAGATAGTTTGAAAAAGACCAGCAGGTAGTACCTCTCTCGAAACGACGACGGCGAGCACAACTAAGACGTCCAAAAAGACGAGTAGAGTTCGAAGTGAAGATGACTACCTCGGTGAGACTCCTGCCTCCTTCTTGTAAGTGGACTTCCCATAAGAAAAAAGCAGCTGGAGGTGATGTGTTTCAAAGATTTTTACATAAACATGTATGTGTTTAATTCTGCCAGTCTTATTGTATTGATTTACAGAGTTAATGCATATTATTGACATTTCTACGAATATGACACAGTTCATCCAAAACACTTTTTTCATCTATGGTTCCTGGTCAGATGTTAAAGAGGCTGCCAAAGAAGAACCAAATAAATGAAATAGAAACAGACATATTGATGAATTAAAGAACATTAAGAACTACAGAATGATGAAAATCTCTGATATTAGAGTTACAGTTGAGGATCAAAGTTCGGAATATTACTGTATTCAGGTGAAGTGTTTTTACTGCCTGAACATTAAGGAAAAATCTACTGAAGGAAGCTCTGTTGTTTTTAACCCTGTGGTGCATAGTGGTCACTACAGTGGACATCTATTTAAAAGTTATTTACTCCTAAATTCAATAGTTCATGTGGTGGAAATTCATATTAGCTTCCGTCAGGATATTTTTATTCTTCTTAGGGCCTGAAAAAAGTTTTCATTTTTTTTCACTTTTGGACACAGATTTGTTGCGTTTTAACTCATTTCATAGTACTCTTATTTGCATGAAAGTATGATCCTGTGTTTGTTCTGCAGGACTTGAGTTTGGTGAGTCAAAAAGTAGCTGAAATAGTCTGATTTGTTTCAGGTGGAAAGAGGAAACATTGGAAACCAAAGAGGATTTGGAAACAGGCGTGGGTTTTGGAGAAACTGCAGGAAAGATGGGTTTGGATGTGTTACAGGTGGGAGAGATATTGATGTGCATCCTCCACCTCCACCTCCTTCTCCTCCCAGGTATAATTCTCGACTTCTTTCCAGCAATGATAACACATTTCAAACAACAGGTGCATGATTTTATCAAATTTCTCTTTGTTTTCTTCTCTTCTCTTCCTGTCTCCAGACCAGACTCAACCAAAAGGATGAACAGAGTGAGTTTTATTTTGTTTAAAGCTCCTGTGAGGTGTTTTAACTGGTTATAAAATGATGGAACTTGAAATAAAAGCCTTTTAAATGACATACAGAAGCAGATTTATAACCCTGGTTTCGATGTGGTAGATTTATGATTCTCTATATGAGTCAAATATTGAAAAAAAAAGTTTTTCTTTGCAGATGGTTAGATCAGTCGTAGTCAGGCCCAGAAGAATCTACAAACCTAGATTCACATCAAACTGTAGCGGGAGACCGGGGGGATGTGCACCTATGATTGACTTTCGCTTTTTTACACCTGCACCTCCCAGGTAAGAGAATATCAACTAATATCTTAAATAGCAGTAAAAGAAAAGCAAAAGATCATCTCTTTTTTTTCCACCTCTACGTTTTCTAAGGGGACTACCTGGCCCCATCGGGTATCCATCAGACTGTAGCTGGGGAACAGGTGGATGTGGTTACCCATCACCTTCTGAGTAAGAAATCTAATTCATCTTTAATGAAGAAACCCTCATCACTCTGAGACAAAACATCTTTTAAATAAATAAAAAAATCAAGGAGATGATAAGTAAACACAGCAGGGGTTAAGATAGAGTTGGATAAGTAAGAGAAAACAAGTATTTTTCTTTTTGTAGATTAGGTAGCGACTACAGAGGTATCACAGGAGAAAGAATAAAGTGTTAAATGAGGACATTACCCCCTCTTTAAAAAGTAAAAATACTCTGAATGGAGTGATGTGAAGTCTCGAACGTGACTGTTTCTCTCTCTCTTTCTTCAGACCGATGTGGTAGATCATGACCCCTGATCGAAATTCTTCCTCAGCTGTTTATCCACATGTTGATGATGATGTGACTGAAACATCAAGTCAAACTGATCTTATTTTAACTTCTAACCACAAAACTTTCACACATTTTCTCTGCTGTTTGTCTGTTTTGGAGGGAAATGTCTCCTAAACTGATGCTGACAGCAAGACAATGTATAAATATTCTATTGTTAATCTATCAGTAACCTTCAACTTTTATACATGTACATGAAAAAAAGAAAAAATTCATAAAAACCACCCATTGTTTGAAACTCACCTGAGGCCAGAATCTGTTAATCATTTTAAAATCATTGTTTTTCCACCACTCTTATTTCCTCATGAAATATCTCAATAAAACCAATTTCTTTTTAACATTTATGCATTCATGTTTAAATCTGCAACTTTTATACCTGTGATATTTCCATTAGCTTTTCTTGATAAGACCATTATTAATCTTTTTATTATAGATAGATAGATAGATTGATAGATAGATAGATAGATAGATAGTCTTTATTGTCATTATACAATTGTACAACGAAATTTTAAAGCTTCCCTTCAAGTGCAACAACAATTTAGACAAGGACAGGTAAGCTCGCATGAGATAAAAGAGTTTATTATTATTATTTTACTCCATTTACAGAGACAATACCTGTTATTGAAATTTCTGCATATATGACAGAGTTGATCCAAAACATTTTTTTTTTTATCTGTAGTTTCAGGCCAGATGGTGATATGGGGTCAAAAAATCCACTACCTGTAACACCTTGTAATTAAAAACCACTTAAAACCACATAAAGACGTAGTATGTGGATAAGTAAGTAACATCAAAGGAAAAATAAAATTTAAAAATGATCAATATAAAAATGATGCATAAAGGACATGTGTTTTATTTTATCGTATTGTATTTTTTTTTATACCTGATTGTGTGAAAGGAGCTATAAAGTAGCTGAAAATTAAAACCCTGTGGTGCATAGTGGTCACTACAGTGGACACCTATTTAAAAGCTATTTATTCCTAAATTCAATGGTTCATGTGGTGGAAATTCATATTAGCCTGTGTCAGGATATTTTTATTCTTCTTAGGGCCTGAAAAAAATGTTTTCAATTTTTTTCCCAAACATATATATATTTGAACATGTTGTATACAAATATTTGAGGGTGAAAAAGCTTATAAACTATTAACTATTCAGTGTTGAAATGGATGAAAGAGAGTTAAAAAGTTTTGCAAAACCTTAAAAAAAGATTATTCATGAAATTACCAAAGAAAAAAGAAAAAAAAGAAGTCAAACAGAGAAAAAAAAAATCATATTTACATTTCGTTCGCACTGTTTTATGTTGAATGGTCAGTTACAAATATTTGAAAAAAAAAAAAAAAGGGAAAACTTTTTTCATGCCTGAAGACAAATAAAAACACTCAAGAGAAAAATCCTGACACTGACTTTCATAATTCATGCATCAGAGGGTCAAACATTTGATGAACTTATGACTCACCAAGTCCTAATGTCTAATTTCAGATTTTGAGAGAAAAAACTCTTCTCAGATCAGACAGTTTGGAGATTAAAACTGTTGTAAAGATATTTTAGATCACGTCTGATCCTCATAAAAGCTGTGATTTAATCTTTCTTGTTCCTGATAAAACTGAGAAGATCCACAAGATGGCAGCGTGTTCACAGCAGATACAACAGTGATGCTTCGGGCTGAGAAGAACTCCTTCAATTTAATCAATGGGAATAGTTATGGAAGCGGTTTACATAAATCATATTAAAATCAATGAAATCATTATTGAAACAATATTAGATTCCTGATTTTGTGACCTCATAGTGAAGAAAACTAAAATGCTTTCAGGGTGAACAGACGCTTCCTCTTCATGTTGGGCTCCTGTTCACTCTGTGTGGACTCTGATTTTATAATCACCTGTTCATTAAACATGACGCCTCAAAAAGACTGAGAGCTGTTTATAACTCTAGAAGGTCACAAAGTTCAAACACGTCAAAATAAAAGTGTTCTAGAAAACTTCATAGCAGCCTGTCCTTCGATTTAACACCCAAACTTCTTTTTTCTGCACTGTGGTGAATCAATAAATTAATAAAAAGTTATCATAAAGTAAATATCATGCCACGTTATAGTAGCCTGATTTATTCTGCTCTGACAGCTTTACACAAAAACATCAAGAACAAATCTTATTTTACATAATATGGAGGAAAAAAATAGAAAAACAGACAAAAAAAACCCCACTTGGTTCATGTGAGTTTATTCATGATGTCAAACTTCAGTTCATTCACACAGTAAATCAGTAAAGCTGGTTAAATGTGTCTTGATCAATAATTTCATGAACAGTTTAACTTCATCTGCAAAATCAGTTTAGTTTGATCTGAGTCTCAGCGATTGTCAAAGAAACTTATGATTTATAATCTTAATATCTGAGAATTCCTCATTAATTTCTGAATCAGTTTGAATATTAACAACACAATGCAATGTCACAAAAACATAAAAATGGGCCAAAGTTTTCAAAACATCTGGATTTTGAATTCATTGGTGCACAAATAATAAAAATCTGCCTCAGAATTTCTATAAACATGATTACAGATTCCCTTATGTGAAAAGTGATGAGAACAAAATATGGAGATTAAAAAAAGGGTCTACCAATTTTTCTATTCACACTCATGAATCAGAACAGGAACAACGTCTGATAAATGCATAATCAATACTAATAATCCACCAACATTTAGAGCAGAGACAAGTTGATATTTTCATGCAGACAAATGTCAGTTCAGGTGAACAGAAATCATCATGAGCAGAAAAAGCCTCCATGGTTAAACAGACACAGGAAGGAGTGTTACTGCAACACACTCAAACATTTACACAACAAAGGAGAAGATGGAAAAGTCCCGCCCACAAAGTCTGATTAACTGATCACAACAACCAGCTCTCAGCAACAAACAGGGAAAAAAAATCAAAGTGGAAGAATTTACACACAAAAGTTAAACAACTGTCTCTGAAAAGACTTCAGACTATTTCAGTTTGATAAACTCAGCTGATCCATAACAAATATAGACTCCAGCATGTAGAGGCTGAGTGAATGTGGTCTGGACTCTGTGGAGGAGAGTCATGGTTTCAGAGACGCTGTAGAAGGACAGAACACCTGCTCTGTGATCCAGGTAAACTCCTACTCTGGAGGAACAAGGACCTGAGACAGGAGTGTTCACACTGTTGTACCAAAAGTTATAACTGCTGTTGCAACAGTATAAAGCCCAAGATTTGTCATTGTATCCAAACAGACTTTCATTTGAGCTCCCTGCTCTGCTGATAATCTTGTATGAAACTGCTACACCTATTGACAATCCTTTCCACTCCACCTCCCAGTAACAACGTCCAGTCAGACTCTCTCTACTCAGGACCTGACGATAATCAGTGAATCTGTCTGGGTGATGAGAATAAGACTGATGTTGTTTCACTGATGTTGCTTTTCTGTTTCCCTCAGATAATATCAGCTGTGTGTTTGCTGTGTTTGGATCCAGAGTGATGTCACATAAATACTTCATGAACTCAGCTCTGGTCTTGGGCTCTGGTTCTGGTTTTGGTTGCGTCAGTAAAACGTCCACTTGAGTCAGTTTCTGTGAGATGTTTGTCCATCCCTCTCTCAGAACGTCCTGTAGTTTGTCTGTGATTTCTGTCACAGCTGCTGTCACATCCTGAAAGTGTGTTAGAGGACGGATGTACTACGACCTACTCACACATCTACCTGACTCACGACTGTCACTCCCCATCAGGACCTCTTTGACCAACACTAGGACACACACACTGTCGAAGACGTCGAGTCGCAGAAAGGAGAAGTCGAGTCACTAGAGGACGAGGTCGAAGAGGACTTCGAGAAACTGAGGTGAGTGAAGTCAAAGGACGACCCATCTGACCTGCTGCTTCACATCAGAGCGTCTTTTCTCCATGAGACGGATCAGCTCAGTGAACATCTTCTCACTGTGCTCCACTGCTTTATCAGCAGAGACATTGATGGCCTCCAGCTCCTGTTGAAGCAGCTCCACATCTTTCTCTCTGTCCTGGATTCTCTGCTGGATGTTTAGTCGACTCCCCTCCAGCTCTTTCTGCCTCTCAGTCCTTTCTGCTGCAGCTGAGACTGTGTCGTGGCCTTTGTGTTCATCCACAGAGCAGAGAAAACAGATCGACTGTTGATCAGTACGACAGAACATCTTCATCACCTCATCATGAAGAGAGCAGACGTTCTCCTGGAGCTTCTTGGACGGATCCACCAGCTTGTGTTTCATCAATGGAGCAACTTCATAATGAGGCTGAAGGTGTTTGTCACAGTAAGAAGCCAAACACTGCAGACAGGACTTACAGGCTTTCAGTTTCCTCTCAGTGCAGAAATCACAGGCCACATCTTCAGGTCCAGCATAGCAGTGATCAGCAGCAGCAGCTTGGAGTCCAGTCTTCTTCAGTTCCTCCACTAAATCTGCTAAAATGGTGCTTTTCTCCAGGACAGGCCTGGGGGCAAAGGTTTTCCTGCACTGAGGGCAGCTGTAGACTGTCTTCTCATCCTCTTTGTCCCAGTGGATTTTGATACAGCTCATACAGTAGCTGTGTCCACAGGAAACAGTCACTGGATCCTTCAGTAGATCCAAACAGATCGAACAAGAGAAAGTTTCTCGGTTTAGTTGAACTCCTTTCTGTGCCATCTCTCCTCTCAGAAGCAACACCTGTCTGTGTTTTACTTCCTGATAAATGAAACTGCTCTGAGCTCTGATCTACACATCATGTGTTTGTGCTCTGACTGTCTGCTCTTGTTGGTTACACCCATCATCAAACTGTAGATCTGAAGGGGAGGGAACCAGGAAATGACTGGGCAAAGTGGAGCTGGCTGTGTTTGAGATCAGGAAGAAGAGGGAGGGGTTAAAAAGGAGTGATTAGAGAGAGTTTATTGTTTCAAATGAACTCACTTCTAATTTTCATCACATCTCATTTCAGGTTTTAGGAGAAAAACTCTTCTTGGATCAGACAGTTTGGAGATTAACTTTGAGTCTAAAGATATTTAAGATCATGTCTGATCCTCATAAAAGATTTGATTTAATCTCACTTGGTCCTGATGACAGTGAAGATCCACAAGATGGCAGCGTGTTCACAGCAGACACAACACTGATGCTTCACTACGATTCATTTGAGTGTGAAGTCGACCTGTGAAGAGGCTGAGAAGAATTATTTTACGGAGGAAATAGAGGGGCTAGTTTAGGAAGCAGTTTGCATAAGTCATGTTAAAATTAAATAAAATTACCATCAAATCAATATTGAGTGTTGATTCCTGATTTTGTGACCTCATAGTGAAGAAAACTAAAATGCTTTCAGGATGAACAGACTCTTCCTCTTCATGTTGGGCTCCTGTTCACTCTGTGTGGACTCTGGTTTTAAAATCACCTGTTCATTAAACATGACGCCTCAAAAAGACTGAGAGCTGTTTATAACTCTAAAAGGTCACAGAGTTAAAAAATTTTCAAAAAAAAGATAATTTTTGAAAACTTTAACTGAGGCTGTGCTTCACTTTTACACACCCCAAACTTCTTTTTCTGCACTGCAGAATGCAGAAATACAAAAAAATTGAGCATAAAGTGAAAACCAGGCCACATGTTTTAGTAGCCTGATTTATTCTGCTCTAACAGCTTTAATAAAAACAATCAAGAACAAATGTTATTTTACTTACAATGGAGACAAAGAAAAAAAAAACACTTGGTTCATGTTGGTTTATTCATGATGTCAAAACTTCAGTTCATTCACACAGCAAATAAGTAAAGTTGGTTAAATATCTCTTGATCAATAATTTCATGAACAGTTTGACTTCATCCACAAATTCAGTTTAGTTTAATCAGAGTGTCAGTGATTGTCAAAGAAACTTATGATTTATAATCTGAATATCTGAGAATTCCTCATTAATTTCAAAATCGGTTGGAATATTAACAGCACAATGCAATGTCACAAAAAAAATATAAATAGGCCAAAGTTTTCAATACATCAAGGTTTTGATCTCAGAATTCATTGGTGCACAAAGAAAAAAAAATCTGCCTCAGAATTTCTATAAACATGATTACAGATTCCCTAATGCGAAAAGTGATGAGAACAAAATATGAAGATAAAAAAAAAGGTCTAATGTTTTTTCTATTCACACTCATGAATCAGAACAGAAACAACATCTGATAAATGCATCATCAATACAAAAAATCCACCAACATTTAGAGCAGAGACGAGTTTGATATTTTCATGCAGACAAATGTCAGTTCAGGTGAACAGAAATCATCATGAGCAGTAAAAGCCTCCATGGTTAAACAGACACAGGAAGGAGTGTTACTGCAACACAGTCAAACATTTACACAACAAAGGAGAAGATGGAAAAGTCCCGCCCACAAAGTTTGATTGACTGAACACAACAACCAGCTCTTAGCAACAAACAGAAATAACAATCAAAGAAGACGAATGTAAATACAAAAGTTAAACCACTGTCTCTGAAAAGAATTCAGACTATTTCAGTTTTATAAACTCAGCTGATCCATAACAAATATAGACTCCAGCATGTAGAGGCTGAGTGAATGTGGTCTGGACTCTGTGGAGGAGAGTCATGGTTTCAGAGACGCTGTAGAAGGACAAAACACCTGCTCTGTGATCCAGGTAAACTCCTACTCTGGAGGAACAAGGACCTGAGACTGGAGTCTTCACACTGTTGTACCAAAAGTTATACTTGCTGTTGCAACAGTATAAAGCCCAAGATTTGTCATTGTGTCCAAATCCACATTCATTTGAGCGTCCTGCTCTGCTGATATTCTTGTATGTAACTGCTACATCTAATGACAATCCTTCCCACTCCACCTCCCAGTAACAACGTCCAGTCAGACTCTCTCTACTCAGGACCTGACAATAATACGTGAATCTGTCTGGATGATGAGAATAAGACTTTTGTTGTTTCACAAATGTTGCTTTTCTGTTCCCCTCAGATAACAACAACCATTGGTTAACTGTGTTTGGATCCAGAGTGATGTCACACGAATATTTCAAGAACTCAGCTCTGGTCTTGGGCTCTGGTTCTGGCAGTAAAACGTCCACTTGAGTCAGTTTCTGTGAGATGTTTGTCCATCCCTCTTTCAGAACGTCCTGTAGTTTGTGTCTGATTTTTCTCACAGCTGCTGTCACATCCTGAAAGTGTGTGAGAGGACGGATGTTGATGCTGGATGAGTGTGTAGATGGACTGAGTGCTGACAGTGAGGGGTAGTCCTGGAGAAACTGGTTGTGATCCTGTGTGTGTGACAGCTTCTGCAGCTCAGCGTCTTTCCTCTTCAGCTCAGTGATCTCCTGCTCCAGCTTCTCCTGAAGCTCTTTGACTCGCCTCACTTCAGTTTCCTGCTGGGATCTGACCTGCTGCTTCACATCAGAGCGTCTTTTCTCCATGAGACGGATCAGCTCAGTGAACATCTTCTCACTGTGCTCCACTGCTTTATGTCGTCTCTGTAACTACCGGAGGTCGAGGACAACTTCGTCGAGGTGTAGAAAGAGAGACAGGACCTAAGAGACGACCTACAAAACAGCTGAGGGGAGGTCGAGAAAGACGGAGAGTCAGGAAAGACGACGTCGACTCTGACACAGGTGGCCTTTGTGTTCATCCACAGAGCAGAGATAACAGATGGACTGTTGATCAGTTCGACAGAACATCTTCATCACCTCATCATGAAGAGAGCAGACGTTCTCCTGGAGCTTCGTAGACGGCTCCACCAGCTTGTGTTTCATGAAAGCAGGTGATTCATAATGAGGCTGAAGGTGTTTGTCACAATAAGAAGCCAAACACTGCAGACAGGACTTACAGGCTTTCAGTTTCCTCTCAGTGCAGAAATCACAGGCCACATCTTCAGGTCCAGCAAAACAGTGATCAGCAGGAGCAGCTTGGAGTCCAGTCTTCTTCAGTTCCTCCACTAAATCTGCTAACATGGTGTTTTTCTGCAGCACAGGCCTGGGTTGGAAGGTTTTCCTGCACTGAGGGCAGCTGTAGACTCTCTTCTCATCCTCATTGTCCCAGTGGGTTTTGATACAGCTCTTACAGTAGCTGTGTCCACAGGGAACAGTCACTGGATCCTTCAGTAGATCCAAACAGATCGAACAAGAAATCCGTCCTCGGTCCAGCTGAACTCCTTTCTGCGCCATATCTTCTCTCAGAAATGCCTGTCTGAGATTTGTTTCCTCATACTTACACAAGGTTTGATCTCTGGTCTACATGTCATGTGTTCATGCTCTAACTGTCAGCTTTTGTTTGTTACACCAATCTTTAATCTCTAGAGCTGAGAAAAAGAGAATGAGGAAATACCTGGGCAGAGTGAGGCTGGCTGTGTTTCAGATCAGACAGAAGAGGGAGGGGTTATCGAGGGACACCTTGAGAGAATTTGTTGTTTCAAACTTACAGAGCTTACTTCTTACTGTCATGCAGACACAACAGTGATGCTTCACTACGATTCATTTAAATGTGAAGTCGACCTGCAAACAGGCTGAGGAGAACTCCTTCACCAAGGAATCAGAGGGGATATTTCTGGAAGCCGTTGAAGCTTGTCTTAACTTATTTTTCTGCACTGTGGTGAATGAATTAGTAACTAAAAGGTGATGTTAAAGTGTTCATGTTCCAAAATCAATCCTGAGTCCAGCATGTAGAGGCTGAGTGAATGTGGTCTGGACTCTGTGGAGGAGAGCCATGTTTTCAGAGACACTGTAAAAGGACAGAACACCTGCTCTGTGATCTGAAGCTTAACAGCAATTGAACAAGTAGCGCCCATTTCTAATCAGGTCTACACATTGCAAAGGTCACGATGTTTGAAGCATGCAGCCAGCTCAACAGGTTTATTGTTTTTGTGGATGGAGTTGTGGGTGGGGTTGTGAGTTCTCAAGGAGTTTATGATCCTGTTTTGTTTTAAATATATTCAATCGAGGCTCATTATCTGTGCACATTGCATTAAGTGGGAGGTGGAGTCCAGATAATGTAGAAGAGAGTTATAGTCATCAAAGAAAACAAGAATGTTGGTGTTATAGGAGGTGGAGGAGCCAACCATCCTGCTGGAAAATCTTTGAGCAATTAAAGTTAAATGCAGATGCACAGTTTTATAGAAATTTAATAAGGAATAAAAAAAATGTAAGGAATAAAAAATAAGTGTTTGTCACCCTTGATAACCCTTCCCTTTTCTTCCTGTTGTCAAACACAGCCCAGGTATTTCCTCATTCCCTCCCCTTACAGTTTAAAGATGGGTGTAACCAATAAGAGCTGACAGTCAGAGCACAAACACATGACGTGTGGATCAAAGATCATACAAGATTGATTCATCAGGAAATTAAACGTAGACGGGTGTTGTTTCTGAGAGAAGACATGGCGCAGAAAGGAGTTCAGCTGGACCAGGAAAGGTTTTCTTGTTCGATCTGTTTGGATCTACTGGTGGATCCAGTGACTGTTTCCTGTGGACACAGCTACTGTATGAGCTGTATCAAAATCCACTGGGATAAAGAGGATGAGAAGAGAGTCTACAGCTGCCCTCAGTGTCGGACAACCTACAAACCCAGGCCTGTGCTGCAGAAAAACACCATGTTAGCGGATTTAGTGGAGGAACTGAAGAAGACTGGACTCCAAGCTGCTGCTGCTGATCACTGCTATGCTGGACCTGAAGATGTGGCCTGTGATTTCTGCACTGAGAGGAAACTGAAAGCCTGTAAGTCCTGTCTGCAGTGTTTGGCTTCTTACTGTGACAAACACCTTCAACCTCATTATGAAGTTGCTCCATTGATGAAACACAAGCTGGTGGATCCATCTACGAAGCTCCAGGAGAACGTCTGCTCTCTTCATGATGAGGTGATGAAGATGTTCTGTCGTACTGATCAACAGTCCATCTGTCATCTCTGCTCTGTGGACCAACACAAAGACCACGACACAGTCTCAGCTGCAGCAGAAAGGACTGAGAGGCAGAAAGATCTGGAGGGGAGTCGACAAAACATCCAGCAGAGAATCCAGGACAGAGAGAAAGATGTGGAGCTGCTTCAACAGGAGCTGGAGGCCATCAATGTCTCTGCTGATAAAGCAGTGGAGCACAGTGAGAAGATGTTCACTGAGCTGATCCGTCTCATGGAGAAAAGACGCTCTGATGTGAAGCAGCAGGTCAGATCCCAGCAGGAAACTGAAGTGAGGCGAGTCAAAGAGCTTCAGGAGAAGCTGGAGCAGGAGATCACTGAGCTGAAGAGGAAAGACGCTGAGCTGCAGAAGCTGTCACACACACAGGATCACAACCAGTTTCTCCAGGACTACCCCTCACTGTCAGCACTCAGTCCATCTACACACTCATCCAGCATCAACATCCGTCCTCTCACACACTTTCAGGATGTGACAGCAGCTGTGACAGAAACCAGAGACAAACTACAGGACGTTCTGAGAGAGGGATGGACAAACATCTCACAGAAACTGACTCAAGTGGACGTTTTACTGCCTCAACCAAAACCAGAACCAGAGCCCAAGACCAGAGCTGAGTTCTTAAAATATCCATGTGACATCACTCTGGATCCAAACACAGCAAACACACAGCTGATATTATCTGAGGGGAACAGAAAAGCAACATTAGTGAAACAACAACAGTCATATTCTCATCATCCAGACAGATTCACTTATTTTCCACAGGCCCTGAGTAGAGAGAGTCTGACTGGACAGGATGTTGGAAGTTGTTACTGGGAGGTGGAGTGGAAAGGAGACATTTCTGTAGCAGTTTCATACAAGAACATCAGCAGAGCAGGGAGCTCAGCTCAGTGTAAATTTGGACACAATGACAAATCTTGGGCTTTATACTGTGACAACAGCAGTTTTAACTTTTGTCACAACAATTCGAAGACTCTCATCTCAGTTCGTCCTCGTTCCTCCAGAGTAGGAGTTTACCTGGATCACAGAGCAGGTGTTTTGTCCTTCTACAGCGTCTCTGAAACCATGACTCTCCTCCACAGAGTCCAGACCACATTCACTCAGCCTCTACATGCTGGAGTCAGAATTAGCTGTTATGGATCCTTTGCTGAGTTTATCAAAGTGAAATAGCACGAATTCATTTGAGGGACAGTGGGATAACTTCTGTGTTTGACTTCTCTTACTTCGATTGTTATTCCTGTTTGCTGCTGAGAGCTGATTGTTGTCATCTGTCAATCAAACCTGGCTGTGTTTATTTTTGAGTGTTGAATTAATACTCCTTGCTGTGTCTGTTTTAGCCATTTTGCTTGCACTGCTCATATAATCACATTTTTGTGGTCTGTTTTTGATCCTGATGCTTAAAAATGTCTCCTTTTTATATTTCCCATGCTCCCTGAATGCAGCATCAGGGTTTCAGGTAGTTGTGAACAAATGGATCGAATGTAATCTGGAAATCAGAGTTGTTAATATTAAATTCCTGTCATTCAGTGTGATCATGTTCAAAATAAAACCCTTTCCTTAAGAATGCTTCCAGATTTTTTTTTAATAGTATAGATTATTTGGAGTGTGGTTATGTGACGTTTTTATCCACAGTGGAAAGTAGTTTTGCAAACTAACATCCATTCATTTGTTTCACTTAATTTAAAACTATTCCACAGAGCTGATGACAGAATGCAGAGTGTGTAACTTACATGCACATTTAGAGAAAACTTGCTGTGTATTATCACTGTGACTGACAAAACAAAGAAATGAGGCCATCTTCTGGTTGAAGAAGTAACAGCAAGTAAAAAGCAGACATGAACCAAATTCAGTCTAGTCTCACAGAGCTCTTCCTGTAAGTCACATGACATTGATGAACCTGGTTCTTCCTCCTCTGCCCTCACAGCAGGGGGCAACGTGCAATAGATCAGTTTAGAATCCTCATAACTTTTCTACCGCGTCTCAAAGCATTTCAGGAGTGCAATAACTTAAAATAAAGCTGAAACAAACAGAGATACTACAGACACAATCAGAATTCAACACTTTATTTATAAAAATATATAAACAATAAACTCTAGTTCCATTATAAAGTCCTCACATCTCACTGAGCTGGTTGTATCAGTAGCTGTTCAACAAGTCCATGTCCTCTGCTGTGAGAGCGGAGGAGGACAAACGCTTGGTCGGTGGGCTCTGAGGTGAAAGGTCACACCTTTCTGAATGACGCTGCCTTTTTTTAATACTGTCACATGGTTCTTTTGCTTGCTGATATGTTGAAGATGGAGTCACTTTCTCAGGTCTGTAGAAATGTAGGGTCTCACTCTTCGTATCCTCTGCGCTCTGATGGACCAAAGGGGCTGCGTTCAGAACATCCCTGACAAACTTCTGCCTGCCGACTGGAAAAGAAAGACACTTTTAAAATACACAAGATAAGAGGTGATAATATCTAGTAAGGCTTTGACAATAAACCTACAGAAGCGAAGAGCCGAAGATCTGGATTCCTCAATTTTCTTCTGTTTTGGCATGTGTGAATTACTTGTTTCCCATTGATGTACCACCTAGAAGAGAAAATGCATCAAACTATGAGCTGACTTTCTGAGTTTTATATCATCACAGCACAGATGTTTACTTTGATCAACGTCTGCCAATATTTACCTGCTCTGCCCAGCCTTCTGTTTTGCATCTCACATGATTGAAAGTGTCCAGTGGTTCATCAGAGTAAATGAGCCCCAGCAGGCCCCATATGCTTGTCTTTAATCTTGATCCAAGCTGGAGGAATAAATCACATGAGGATGAGTTTTTAGAGTCACACTAAAAACACAGCCAAGTTTCTACAACACAGTTACTCATGTACCTTGAAACTTGTTCCAGATAAATCCAGTTTTTCAAGTTTGGGAAGGCATGTGAGGTATCTGAACGCTCTCTCTGAGACGGGATTATCTGCAGAACAAACAAGACAAGTGATGAATATTTTAAAATGGAGGATTTTATACAACCTCAATTCCAATGAAGTTAAGACGTTGTGTAACATGTAAATAAAAACAGAATACAATGATTTGCAAATCCTGTTTAACTTTTATCCAGTTGAATACGATACAGAGATAGGTTATTTATTGTTCAAACTGATGAGCTTGTTTTTATGCAAATATTCCCTCATTTTGAATTTGATGAGTGCAACACTTTCAAAAAAAGCTGAGACAGGGGCAACAAAAGACTGGGAAAGTTGAGAAATGCTAAAAAACACCTCTTTGGATCATTCCACAGGTGTACAGATTCATGGGAAACAGGTGAGTGTCATGGTATGGTATGGTTCTATCTATAACAGACAGGTCTTGAGGAAGGCTCATGTCATTTTAGATTGTTGTAATCATCCTCTTAAAATCGAGTTTCAGCTTTTACCCTCTGGCCGTCGTTTTAGGGTTCCTAAGAGGAGGACTAAAAGATTTCAGGGCTCTTTTATCCCCAGTGCAATTAATTTACTTAATGGCAATTAGTTTGTTTGTTGCTTATGTTTCTCTTGCACTATTATCATAGTTGCCCTACATGCACTTTCACACTTCGCACTTTTCTGCATTAACTTGCATGTTACTTTCCATTTTTTTGGTTTGAGCTCGGGTCTAAACATGTCATCGCCTTTATATGTGTACGGTGTTTCTTATCCTACCTCCTTTAGTCATTGTGTTGTCTATCATTTCTGTATTTTAGACTTTTTACTATTGTCATTGTGTCTTGTCCTTTGTGTGTTCCGGTTGCAGCATCAATCTCCCTTAACGGGACAATAAAGTAAATTTTGATTCTGATTCTGATTCTGATGGTATAAAAGGAGCATCCTGATAAGCAAGGATGTCACAGTATCTGTGAAGGCAGCATTAATGCTGAAAGGTACAAACAGGTTTTGGAGCAATATCTGCTGCCGTGCAAGACACTTTATCTTTTTCAGGTACGTCCCTGATTATTTCAGCAAGATAATGAAACCAAGACACATTCTGCACCTGTTGCAACAGCGTGGCTCCGTAGTAAAAGAGTGCAGCTACTAGACTGACCTGCCTGCAGTCCAGACCTGTCTCCCATTGAAAATGTGTGGAGCATAATGAAGCACAAACTACCACAACAGAGATCCTGGCGACAGAAGTTGTTCATCAACAAGAATTCCAGCTCCAAAGCTTCAACAATTAGTGTTCTCAGTTCATAAACACTTATTGAGTGTTGTTCAAAGGAAAGGTAATGTGACTTGGTGGGAGATGTGACCCTGACCCACTGTTTTAGGAACATGTTGAAAATTCAAACCCAGTGAGTGTAGAGTATTCAGTTGAATGAAGGTTAAACCGGATTTGTAAATCTTTGTATTCTGTTTTTATTTATGTTTGACACAATGTCCCAACTTAATTAGAATTGTGGTTATACGAAGAAACTGGGACTGTAACTAAATTAAAAGCACATATAAGTTAGGATACTGACAAGAAAGATCAAGAACCTGGAGGCAGTCCAGTCCCTTCTTCAACATCCGGACTGGAGCAGTCAGTTTTTGTAAACCAGTATCTGACAAACTGTTACCACCAATGAAAAGCTGAATCAGACTCCTAGAAAAGAGAGAGAAAAGCGGTATTAATGCCTATTAATGTGCCACTGCATGACTTTGAGGTGCAGATATAAGGTATTACCTTGCCAGTGAGCTGGTTGTGAGATGTAGGAAGATCTCATGATCGTCACCCAGCCTGCAGCCAAACAAATCCAGAGTCTTCAAACTGTGAAAAGCTTTTATCTCAGTCATCCTCTCGTGAAGGAGTGGAAATCTGCAGGAATAAGAGAGACAAGTGGTGTCGCTTTCTTCCGCAGAGAACACTCAAGGGATGCTTTGTTAAAACTTTCACAAACCTGTTCCTTAGGCAGAGGGATCTGAGCACCATGTCTTTATAAGCATCACTGAATAACTGCAGAGCTTTTGCAGAAATGTCTCCATTTGAGAAGACATGGTTCTCCTCTGCTGCTGCAAAGAGTCTGTCTCCTATCTGCTCAGGGAAACCCACCAGAGAGTCCACATGGTGAATGTTATCAGCCACGAACAGCAGTGTGATGTCAAAGAGAGACTTTGTTGTGTATCTCAGACTTCCCTCTGCGTTGTAGGTGAAGATGAAATGCTCTTTTTTCAGCACAAATGGGTTTGTTCTTCTGCAGGAGGATGAAACAGGCTTTGGCTGAGCCAGGACTATGTCACTGACCCGGCGGAGGCTGCCTCTTTCTCTGACATAGACGGTGCTGTTATCCATCATAAGGAAAAACTTCTTCAGCCACTAAAACTAAACTCTCAAATTCAACTTCAGGAGCTGAACACCTGATGCTTTATAAAAACTCATAATAGCTTCACAACTGGCAACAACTGAGCACAACACGAGACTAACGTGACCCGTACGTCTTTCTGTCACTTATTTTATTTATTACTCGTTGTATTACGCATGTTTTACGGTCTAAATTCAAGTATTTCAAGTTCTACTCTTGCTAACTGTGCTAGCTCAGCTGTACCGGCTGTGTATCATAACTTGTCACCTTCAAAATAAAAGTCTGCGTTATGTTGAAGGTTGTGTAAAAATACCGTAGAAAAATACAGAACAGTGAAGAAGTAGCAAAAATTTCGCGAATACATTTTTTTAATAATAATACGTATATTTTATTTTTCTAGAAAATGTTCACCCTGTAACATACATTCATGCAACATTACTTATTTTAATTTTCAATGTTTAACAAAAGTATGTGTTTATCTGTATAAGTAAAGAATATGTATGTTTATGTGTAGGCAAACAAACACATGTATGTTAACTTATTTAAATCTATGAGTGAGAGTTAGGTCATGCTTCCTCTCCCTCGTTTTCAAATGTCACTGCTGTTTTTATTTTTGTTTTTTTTTTTCTTTTTGTTTCAATATTATTTGGGTTTCTCGAAATTTCCTTTAAATTTCAGACTTTGAAATTTTGTTTTGGAATCTATTAGGGCACCCTTTAATTGCATTGCTTTGCATATTTGAAATAAATCAAATAATGTTATAATAATAATTCAAAAAAAGAAATTAAAACAAAAAATAAAGGGAAAAATCATACAAGATTTCATCCTCGCATGACAAAAGAATTTGAACCACAATTGCATCACCATATCAAGAGATAAAGAAGTGTTAATCCTTAAAAACACACCCAGGAACATTTATCTTGTATCATGAAACAGTAAAAATCAGTTATGAATCGAACTGAAAAATCCGAGCTCTTATTTTGAAGGTTTTCTTTTACCGGAAGATGCGTTGTTTACATCTTCTGTACTTCCTGCTCCACGCATCACGACGCAAACTTTGCTCAGAGAATTGAAATGATTTTATGAGTTTTTGGAGACACTTTGGTGAGCATTCATCACATAAAAGGAAATATCGTTATTATTCTACAATAAAATCTCCTCCTTTTTTTTTTTACAGCGAAGGATGTGACGTAAAACAGTTAAATAATCACTTGATGATGTGTCAACAGAAAACTTGATAAGCTAGCAAACTGAAGCTAAAAGTGAATCCTGAGTTACGTGAATAAATAAATTAAATCTCTAAATTTGGTATTTTTGTGCACAGAGAGAAAGTATCTACTGGTCAATTCAACTAAGGACCTAGGTTCAGCAAACTTTAAGTCTCTGTTTGAAGTGTTGACTCTCACTTTAGGAGATTTACCGCTGGTTGTTTCTAGGTAAACTAAAAGTTCCACTCAAAAACACACAAAGTGAGTAAGTGGACGGAGGTCTGTGATTACATACTTTCACTCATCCATGTTCTTAAAACTAGATTTTGAAGAAGCTGAGAGTCTGTTGGAGAGAAACAGAGATGCAGTCACCATCAGCATTGAAGATGAAGACAACAAACCTGAGAAGCAGCAGAAAAAAGCTGCTGGTTTTTCTCCTCCTGCTGCTGATGATGAAGATCCACTCACCAGTGATGACAGAGCTGAGGTTTGAGGAGGATTTATATGCTTTATTTTATCTGTATCTCACAAAAACAATCAGTAAATTTACCAAACTTTTCTTCATTTCTTCTCTCTCCAAATGCAGCTACTTTCTGGAAAAGAAAAGAAAAATGTCCCATTCTGGACGTTTGAGTACTACCAACAGTTTTTTGACATCGAGACACATCACGTAATAGAAATACCCAACCTTTCAGTACTGCTACTCATGATGTAGAGGAAATGATAAATATTACATCCAATTAAATCACTTTTCACATGTCTTACAGGTGAAGGAGAGGATTGTGGGATCAATGAGACCATGGCCTATGAAAAACTTTATTCACGTCTACCTTCGCAGAAATCCTGATCTCTATGGTTAGCACTGAAACCCTTAAACATTAAAGAGGGGTGCTTAATTTGAAAGTCTTGATACTGATATTCTCATATCACTGCAGTAGCTTTACATGATATGGAGTGCAAAAAAAACCCTCAATATCCTGGTGTTTGAAATCGCTTTTTTCCACCTTCTATTTTTTTTAATTGGCATTTTCTGTCTTTAATTGTATAGGAGAGAGGATCTAACCACTAGGCCATCTGCACTCCAACCCCCCTCTTAAATTTATCTGCTGTCTCTTCATGTCACCCTGCTTGTTATGACCCCAACATTTCGGGAAGTCTTTTGAAAATCAAGTGTTACCTTTAAAAAAGAAAGTTTTGATCAGTTTGCGGGCGGATTCATGGATTTCCAAGACATATGAGCACAAAGCAGATTAAAAATCTGTGCACATGTTGTACAGGCATCCAGCATTGTTACTTTATATCCGTGTATCCATATATCCATGACTTAAAGGCTAAAACCAGAGCCAAAAGCCAAATGAAGAGCCAGGGTATGTTTGCTCTGCTTGGTGAGGTTGGTGCTGGTAGATGGGCACTGGTAGGACATAACCACGATTCTTGAATGTCACATGTTACAGACACGTCCCAGAGCACTGGGCTGTGAGTAGCGCTAAATACAGCCGGCTACTAAACTACACTATAAACTCACAAAGTTTGTTTGTTGTTACGTTTCAAACAACAGTGACAAATACATTACCTGCTTGAGTTGTATCAGATAAAAAGTTGTCTTGAACAAAGAAAAGTAGTGTAAAAAAGATGATGTAATCTCTATTCATTCTTCAAAACAAATATATTAGCAATGAGACAGAGGAGCTGCAATCCACTTTTTACGGCTTCTCCTCACAGTCACTTTAATATTAATTTTTTAAGTTTATCGAACAATGCATGGTATTTACTGTAGATTACTGTAGCTTTAATGTTTTATTATCTGCAAACAGTGTCAACAAAACAAATATAAAGCTTGATGTTTGTGCTTACAGGACCATTTTGGATTTGCACCACTCTTGTGTTTGCCATCGCCATCAGTGGAAACATATCCAACTTCCTGGTGCACTTGGGTAAACCAAACTACAAGTACACGCCAGAGTTTCGAAAAGGTTAGTGGCGTTATTTTTTTGTCTTTGAGTAGATTTTTAGTTTTAAGTCCTATTTTTGGTTTGTTTGTTTTAATTCTTATTTTTTGTGTTTTCCAGTGACCATTGCTGCAACAGCCATTTTCAGCTACGCTTGGTTGGTGCCTCTCACGCTCTGGGGCATCCTGCTGTGGAGAAACAACAAGGTCATGAACTTGGTGTCATATTCCTTCATGGAGATAGTGTGTGTGTACGGATATTCCCTTGCAATTTACATTCCAGCTGTGGTAAGACCTGCAGCATCATAAATTGATTTTTTTAACATAAGTTTCTTTTGTTTTTCCGACTGAAATCCTTATTCTCTGTCCCACATAAGGTTTTGTGGATTCTGCCGTTCGAATGGTTGAGGTGGTGCACCATCCTGATCGCTCTCTGTCTCTCCGGCTCCGTCCTCGTCATGACTTTCTGGCCCGCAGTTCGAGACGACCACCCCAAAATCATCATAACAATCCTGTCTGCTATCGTTCTACTCAATGTTCTGCTCGCTGTTGGAAGCAAGGTAACCATGCTCCGAAGTGGTGATGCGACTTTTACATAACTTCACAGATGAGATTAATTAGAAATCTGAGAGAAACGGAAAATAAATCAGTTTGAGGGAACAAGATACATCATTCTTTGTCTTGCTTTGGCGAACTCCGTTCTCTAATCTAGTAGATTCAAGCTGTCCGTCCATCTCGGTGTGGATAACAGCAATGATTGACTCACTCCAATTTGACTGCAGTGATCCCAGCAGCGTGGCCGAGACTTGACCCACCTTGTCAGTGCCGGTCACAAACCGCACAGTATTTGCACATGAACATATTTGCGTGTGGAAACTGTGAGTGCATTTGCTAAGTGGTGTGGGAACGTGCAGCTCTAAATGGGAACAGTCAGGCACACACAGGTGTCATATGTCTAGTCACATTCGTGTAATTAGTCTACAAAGTAAGCCTGCGTCTGAAGGCTGACTAAGATAAATGGATACTTGTAATGTTTTATTCCCTGCTCTAGCTTTCAACATTTGCTGAACACTTAGTTCCAGACACACGGCTTTACTTCCTGATTGATGAGTAGTCTCTCTTCATGCTGTAATCGCATCCCTTCTCTTAGATAACATCGTTTTCCGTATTTGTTTTTCAGGCCTATTTCTTCAGCAAACCGGAACCGGCACTGGAAGTCGAAAAACCTTCAACAACAGTTGCTATCAGGCCGTCGCCCTCCACATGAGAGCTTGTCATTGTTTGAAGGTAAACAGGTGACAGAGCATATAGAGCCATGCTCCCTTTGTGCAAATACACTCTTCAAATGTCTGTTTTCAGAATGACTACAGTTGTGTGAAAAAAAATCATAGTGTTTGCTTCAGCAGCTCTACATCGTTGGCCTAATTTCCGGTCTTTTTCTTGAGTGCGTTATTTTCTTTGACCCACTAAAGCACGACATCTGACACCGGACTTCCGCTACATGATTTCTCCTTCCCAAAGCATGTGTTATTCTATTTAAATTTGCAGGCTCTCCTGTTGCCTTATTAGAGAGAATCAGGTTGCCTTAGTGATGAAGTCATGAGTCGTCTGGATTTCACCTGCACCCGGACGCTCGACCTGAAGTGTGCGTTTGTGCTTGGTTCAACTGCGTGACCTCTGAAAATGAACACTGGAACCAAGTATGTTATTTCTAATGGGATGGCTTCTAAACGGAAGAAAAATGGGGTGTGGTGTTACACAGCACAGTAAAACTCTTCTGGTGTCATAGTTTTCTGCTCTACAGCTCTGTTGTTGTTGTTGTTGAACTACTGTATTGATCTGAATATGAGACGACCCCCTCTGGAAAATGAAAATATCTTGTTTTATCACAAAGAAAATTTGGAAATAAAACATTGGCAAAGTGCAATACCCAGTGCACCCAACATCACAGTGGGTGAGCAAAGAAGAATCAGTGGGTTTACCTTTCTCATTATGATCATACCTTTTTTTCATTTAAAGTGACTGTGAAGATTTTCTAAGTGATCTTGAAAATGTCTCAACTCTGTATATATGAGCCGGTTCCAATTAATTTACTGCTCGCCAAAGTCTCTATGACAACACCGTGCAGGTCAACAAAATTTAGCAGTGAGAAGAGAGATCTATGTTTTTCTCTGCAGAAAACAATATCTGTGATTTAGCTGTAGTAGCTGAAACAGGAGCTGGTCTCTTCTCACAGAAACAGAACAGAAAAAAGCTCAAGGGGAGCGCGATAGAGCACAGGCTAAAGG
Organism: Thalassoma bifasciatum; assembly: GCA_008086565.1. Lineage (NCBI taxonomy): Eukaryota > Metazoa > Chordata > Actinopteri > Labriformes > Labridae > Thalassoma > Thalassoma bifasciatum. The sequence continues at coordinate 240,343 of RPOG01000575.1, read as the reverse complement.
CTAAAAAACAAGCTAAGCTGTTAGTGCTAATATTCATTCCAACCCACATGCAGAAGTTAAACTGCAGGAACCTGTTCAAACATGAGAGACTATCAATAAAAGAAGAGCCAGGTTGCTCTGCTTAGTAGATTAGTAGATGAAATCCCACAAAGACAGATGAATAAATAACAATAGCCCATGGTTATCTAAATGTTAGGTAGAACTGAAGCCAAGACCCAACATTTAGAGAATGTTCCCTTTTGGTTACACTGAAACCTTACAAAGCCTTACGTTCCTACAATTATTTTCACATTTTTATCAATAGCATTACAAGTTTGTTGATAAATACTTTGCTTTGTTGCGTTGTACCTGGTAAAAAGTTGTCATGAAAAAAGAAAAGCAGTGTTAAAAGTCTCCAACCTTAATTATCTTATTGGCATGACCGTTTATCATTTCTATCTCTACATGGTCGCCCATTCACAGTACTCTTCTGCTGTCTGAATCGTGCATAACAGAGTCCCGCCCCGATGCACACAGACAGAGCGTTTTCTGAATAATGTCCCTCACGGCCCCTGATACAAACACGTGAGCGCACAAACAAGGACGAGCACACTCTTTAAAGCCAATAGGGTCAGGAAAATTAATGGGAAACCAACCTAAAAAACACACACACAAAAAAAAAGATTCAAGCGCTCCCTTCCTCTCTGCCAATTTTGTCAGTTACCTGTCACTTCAGGGGGGTTTTGTGGAGAAAGTGGCGCAGACGAGCACACTTTTTCAAAGAGGATTTCTAGGGCTAAAACATCATCTTACATTCAGATCAATACAGTAGTTTGATTTAACAGGTGTTTTGTACATGTATTTTTTTTAGTATTTTGTAACTGGGAACTGGATGGTAGACTTTATGTAAAGAATTATGTGTATAAACTGCACATTAACTGTAGGAGTATGTGATATACTCAGGTTTTATTCTGTACAAAAAGAACTTTGTATATTTTTCTGTCTGATTTAACCCAAGTGTCCTCAACTAATGCCAAAGACTTTTTTGTAAACGTCAAAGGGATTAGCACATGATTTGAATTCATTTTTTAATTAATCAATTAATCTCTTTTTTGGAAACTGTATTTAATGTGGGGTTTGATATGTTCATTCTCTGTAAGCGTACATGGGAGAAAGGGTAAAGGTGGAGCTAATATTGACAATAAATCATCTTTGTAATGACAACAATCATAACTGGTCATAATTTTGTTGGTTTTAAAGAACAAAAATAAACTATTAACACATTTGTTCACATTTTTGTTCATGTGTCACCTACAATTATAAGTAGTTAGATACAGTATTTTACGAGTAATCTACACACGTAACTTGGGACATTAAACGTGTATGCACTGAATGCTTGTCTTAAAATTAGTTTTCAGTTTTAAATCCACCTGATTTTTTTTAATGATCTGTGTCTTTCTGAGGTTACACGTGTAGAACAACGTGACTCTTCGCCACCAGCAACAGTCTGCCAGTACATTTCAACAGCTGGACATTTTAAATATTTAAGGGAGAGATCGTAACTAATAGGTTCAACTTCAACATTTAAAAGACAGCATCCTACTCTGAAACAGACATTTGGCTGCTGCTGCAGTTTTTCCAGCTCATCCGTCTGAACTGTCGTGTCGGTGTCACCGTTTGGCGGCACATATCACCTGTAGTGGAAAAATGTCACTAATGTATGTAAAGCCTTGTCCCACGGGTGTCAAGCTTGTGTCCAGCATCTTACACCCATAAGCCTCCTTTTATGTTTGTATGAGTTATTGATTGACAAGAGCAGAGTTTTGAAAAACAAAGCACAGAAAAATTGTGTCACCTGAAACGGTGTCAAAGGGATGGTGGCGCCCTAATTAATGGTCATTCTAGCCCGAGCTTTGTGTTACACGGGAGCTGACAGTCAAACAGATAACCCTGTTGGAGAAATGTCACCTGCCTCAGCCTCAGGCATTCAGGTGTCTGCTCCTGCTCGGGAAGAGGATTTACCCACAATGTTCAGGGATTACCGCAACAACCCGTGAGCAAAAGAAGACGATGCCTTTTTGATTTCTCTTTTTCCAACATCGTAATTGAGGAAACTTTACCGTAGGATGGCTAGCTCGAGTGGGAAAGTGGAAAAAGTTTCTAAATTTGAGACACTGAAGCTTTTGGAGAAATGCAGGAAGGAAAGAGACGATGCCTTGCACAGGGAAAGTGTCCTCAGAGAGAAGCTACGGCAATATGAGTCCAGGATGAGATCAACTGAAGCTGTGAAACAGAAACTGAAGACCTTGACGATGGACAACAAGGAGCTGAGGAAACAAGTGAAGTCTCTCCGTACAGATATAGGCCTCGAGTCCAGCCCTAAGTTTAACGGAAAGACCACAAAGGACATAATCAACGACTTGCACGAGAAGGACCGTGAGTGCAGCTCGATGGTGGAGAAAGCCGGGAAACTGAGCATAACTATCGATGATTTGACATCAGAGTTGGCGAATGCAATCACATCGAAAACACTCTTAGAGGATCAAGTGCAGTCGCTGCAGCAAAATCTGAAGGATATGACGAATAACCAGCGGCGTCTTTTGAAACTCTGGGAGGACAAGAAGGGCCAGAGGGAGCAGCTCGCCCTTCCTGCGATAAACCAGAAACCGGGACAGAGACCGTTCACACATAAAGCTGTTCAAACTGAGATGTCCATCAGTTTATCGCAGAAGCTTCCGGTCAACGCTTTCGAGACCAAACCATTTGCTCGGGACCACGACAGAAAGACTGTGTTGGAGAAACACAGTTTTCCAGCTTACGGGAATGGTTTTCATCATGACAAGAAAGCTTTGATGCATGATGAGACCAAAGGAATTCAGAATTAAAGGAAAAGGAATATAGTTAATAAATTACTTTGGACTAGAAATAACTGGAAGGGACAAAAAAAAATAGAAAAAGGGGATGTTATTAAAAAGTATCACAGTGAATTTTGGACTTGGATGTGTAATTTAAAGGCCCTTCTTTTGAAATAGTCTCACTTTTGTACTTTAAACTCATCATAATCCATAAGTATAAATGAGATAATTATCAACAAAATCTGTTATTTTTAAATGCTAATGCAGTGCTGGCTGGCAAAGATAAGCAGCAACAGAGGAAATATTTTCTCTTTCTTGAAGAAAAGGATTTCTTGGATTTATTTTGTAGTAATGATGGACAGAAAAAGGAGGTCAGAGCAGAAAAAAAAAACGAAACAGGAGTGTGATAGAGCACAGACTAAAGGCTAAAGTGGGACCTAATCTGTTTGTGCTAATGTTCATTCCTGTCCACATGCAGCAGTTATTCTGCAGTGATCTGTTCAAACCTGAGAGTCTGTCAATAAAATGAAGAGCCAGGTTATGTTTTCTTTGCTTGGTTGCTTTGCACCCCCTAAAAAGTTGTTTTCAACAAAGGATATTAAGAGTTAAATAGATCTGCTCTCATTTGTACAGAAGCCTTTTAATGCCATTATTTTCTACAATCAATTTGCTTCCTTTTCTCAAGGGAACAACTTGTTTTTTTATGTTATTTTGAGAACACAAATCTTTTTTTCTCAAGGTAACTGTATGATTTCTTATACCATCCTCCAATTCAACTGCAGTCAAAACAACCAGGCTTTAAATTCTGTTGTAGTTGTCTGAGATGTGTTCAGTAGTGTGCTGAAAATTGGGTTTTCTTAGCAAATGACTGGTGGAAATTTAATCCCGTCTCTTTTTACTATCACTGTCTATATTTAAAATACGTCAAAATCCATCGTAAAGCTATCAGTCAATACAATTTTAGACAATTTGAATGTACGCAACAATTTTACAGTGCACAAACTAACCCAAAAATAAGGATTACTGGAAAGGATGTATCGTTTTTATATCTATCCAGCAGAATTTTCTGATTTTTTTGTTCTTTTCTCAGAAAACATGAATAATAACACAAAAACCTTTCTGTCACTCATGGTTAGAGGTTGGGTGGAGACATTTATTAACAAACAACTGTGTTTACTCTTTTTAAATCATAATGACAACAGAAACTTCAGAAATTACCCTGTTCATTTTTTTATACACACACACTGATTACAAGCAAATAGATCACAGGTGAGGATGGTTACCTTTAGGAGACATTCAAACACATTTGTGTTCACTTTTGTGGATTTGTCAGGACAAAACCACCAGAGTTGTGTAAACTTCTTAACAGGGTCATTTTTGAAGTTTCTGTTGTCATTATGATTCAACCCTGTGGTGCATAGTGGTCACTACAGTGGACACCTATTTAAAAGTTATTTACTCCTAAATTCAATGGTTCATGTGGTGGAAATTCATATTAGCCTGTGACAGGATATTTTTATTCTTCTTAGGGCCTGAAAACACGTTTTCAGTTCTTTTTCCAAACATATATATATATATATATATATATATATATATATATATATATATATATATATATATATATATATATATATATATTTAAAAATGTAATAGACAAACATTTAAGGGTAAAACAGTGTAATAACTATAAATTATTCAGTGTGAAAATGGATGAAAGAGAGTTGAATTGTTTCACAAAACATTAAATAAAAGATTTTTCATGAAATTACCAAAAAAAAAAAGAAAAGAAAAGAAGTCATATTTACATTAAGTTCACACTGTATTATCTTGAATGCTCAGTTACAAATATTTGAAAAAAAGAAAAATAGAAAAGTTTTTTTCATGCTTAAGACAAATCAAAACACTCAAGGGAAAAATCCTGACACTGACTTTTATAATTGATACATCAGAGGGTTAAAGACAGTAAAGTACTTTTTTTTTTTTCCATAAATGTCTTTACGATACCACTAACCATGAGTAACAGAAATGATTTTGTGTTATCATTCATAATTTCTGAGAAAAGGCCAAAAAATCAGAAATTCTGCTGTATCAATAACTGTATTAATCTATCTATCTATCTATCTATCTATCTATCTATCTATCTATCTATCTATCTATCTATCTATCTATCTATCTATCTATCTATCTATCTATCTATCTATCTATCTATGTCATACACGGGTGTTGTAAATATTTTGGTGGCACGTGTCACACTCAGTTTATTTAAAAAAAAACAAAACAAACAAAAACAACCCTATGATAATAACAGGGATATTGTGAACAGGCAGTTGATCGGACACCTCTCCTCGGGTCCTTCAGGGTCCTTGAACGCATGTGGCGGGATGTGGGAAAGTGAGTAAAAACCAAAAACAGCCTTTGACAGGTGAAGATTATTGTCACCGTGTGGCTCACAAACCATCTGAAAACATGTTTTCTACACAGCAAAGCTCCTGGTTCATTCATAAGGTGAGTTTAAAGCTGAGTTTGTTTTTCTTCAGGCAGAAAAATCACCTTTAAAAACAACGTGCTAACAGAAAGTAGCTCAATGCTAATTTTAATCTGTCTTAAAGGTTAAACAAAAATAGAAAACAATCAAAGTATCGTGATTAAATGGTAAATTCAGGTGACATTTAATGTGTATCTAACTTAAAAACACCAAATTCCTTTTAATGAAACGTGGCAAGTTCAAAATGAGAAGTAATACCAAGGCAAAATGCTAAAAGTAGGAAGAGACATCAGATTTATGTTTATAGATTTACACATAGTTGAAATGTGCAGTACTCTCTCCAGAGCTGGGAAACTCACTGACTGTTTATATACACATTTATTACAGTCAAAAAATGTGTATACAGAGCATAAAAGCTTCACAAAGACTTAAAAACTCAATGAAATAATGATGTTTTTAACACTTCATATAATGAGGTCAGGACAGAAGAGCAGCTCAATCAATTTTGCAGAAGTTTGATACAAACTGTTTTGAGTCCGTTTCAAGTTGTATGAGATAAACAAAGATGGTTTTGTGATGATGAGCCACTTATTTTGTGTTTCACATAGGACTGGGTAAATAATTGCTTGTTTGATTAAATTGGAATGTGTTCTGCTGCAATATTCTTATCACAGACAGTGCAGTATTTCTTCAATATGCAAATATGTCTGAATAATAGATGCATGTTTTTGCTGTATATGTTTTATGCTGTACACCAGTGTTATTCAACCCGGCTCAACCAAAAAGCAAAAATGTTGAGAACCAACTTTGTAAGAGCAACAATCATAAGGGTTGAAAAAGTGGCAAAAACAGCAAACAATAGCAATAAAAATAATTCTTAAGTGGCAAAATGGTCAATAAGCAGCTGAAATGTGTGAAAGGGGGAGATAATAATTGGGAGAGAACTTGGGAAATGGTCAGAAAGTAGCAACACTTTCAAAAGGCCTAACATTTCTGTTTAAAATATCCCCTTTATATATTCCAGCTTTTGTAATTTTCTGAGACACTGTTCATTATCTGTAAGTCATAATCACCAACATTAAAAAAAATAAATGCTCGTAATGTTGATTATCTCTATGTAACATGAGTCTATATAATATCTAGGTTTCATTTTCTAGAATGAGGGACCAAAAAATATTTAACTTTTTCATGTTATCTTAATCTTTGAGATGTACCAGTATATGTGAACAGATTTTTTTCCCCTATTTGTCTCCCGCAAGTATATATTTTGCTTATCATAGCAAGCATAGAAATATATATATATATATATATATATATATATACAGAGAGATCATCCCGTTCAATATAGGAGTATGATATCAACAACAGATGAGCTGGAGAACCTAAAAAACAACTGTGCAATAAATGTCAATTGTAATGTATGGAAAAATAATCGCAGATAGATTATTTTTGCAAATTGTTCATCCCTGTAAAAATGCCTTATTGCTCTTTCAGGTTATTTGCTGGAGAGCCACGGCCAGTATTGCTTGGGCTGTCTTGTTGTTGCCTCCCGCCACAGCGGTTTTTGTCATCCTCAGCAGGTTCAGTCTCATCCACCCGATCCAAACGATATCAGGTCAGTCACCAGCATCGCTCGTTATCGTACAGGGAGATTTGATTTATTGTTTTTTTTTTTTGTTGAATGAGACTCATCGAGGTTTGCTTTCTACGTGCAGAATGTCTGTCCCTCCTGACAAGTGCGAGCGCCATCTTCTCCTTGATCTTGTTGTTCGGGGTGGTCCTCATGGTGGGGTTCCTGAACCTGGAGTATTATACAGGTAACTGATGGGATGTTGTTCACTCTCTTCAGGCAAAGAAGTATGTAATAACTGAAGTTCCTGCACATCAATTAAAGTGCTTGGGAAGTATGAACATGTACGTTGGTGTTTTGTCGTAACTCTGTTGTCCTCTTTCCTTCAGTCATCCCGACTATTGCGTGCTCAAAGATCGCCCTGTTGGGTCAGCTGCTTCACCCTCGGCAGGTGTTAAACTCCCTTGCACACTGCATCATGGGAATAATCGTTGGTTGGTGCTGTGCCATCACGATTGGAGGCAGATATGAGGCTCTCGGCTTCTCCTGCACTCAGAGCGATGGGTAAAAAGCTTCTAGAAAGACTCACTAATTTAAGCGTCACATGATTAATCCTCAGTCTTGATTTCTGAACTCTGTCGTTTTGATCCCGCCAGCTCGGCTCAGATGTGCCTGAATGAGTATCAAGTCTTCCTCCTGCTGGCCGGAGCTTTTGTTGGATTCTCTCACAGTCTGCTGGGTGTGATCCACAACATGAACTACGTGGCTTTTCACACTGTTCAGGTACAAGAAAGAGCAAAATTGTTGAAAACTACCTTTGCAAGAAGAACATTTTAAGTGGCAAAAACAGCAAGAAGTAGCAAAAATATAAGTTTCTGGTGCAGAAAAAGTGGATAAAAACTGGAGGAAACTTGGAAAATAGTCAGAAAGTAGCAAAAAAAGATCCAAGAGTAGGAAAAAATGTGAGTGGAAAATGACTTAAATGGGCAAAAAGCAGTCATGAGCTACAAAAATGGTGTTGGAAAGAAACATACTTTTCACAGGCCTTACATTTCTGTTTAATATCCTGTTTTTTTATCTTAACTTTAACTTTATACTTTATTGGAGACCTATAGGTCCATATTTATATCTATATCTACAATGGATGAAATCACAGTTCATATATTATCATAGAAGAATAGATTAAAGAATTATCTTTGTATCTTTTTAAGTAATGTACTAATTTTCTGAGACACTAAAATTTGGGTTTTCATTGTTTGTAAGCCAAAATCATCAACATTTCAAGAAATGCAGATGTGAAATAATTCACTCTATGTATAATAAGTCTATATATTATTTGAGTTTCACTTTCTGAAATGAGAGACCAAAAATATTGAACTTTTTTTTTGATATTCACATTTTTGATATGTACGTGTTTCACAAACAGGGTTTCGCTTGTGGATCTCAAAGGAAAGTCATTTTTCAAATCCTTTTGGAATTGATGTCAAATTGAATATGAATTTTAAAAAAAAAGAAATCTGCTTTTTGGAAAGATATTTATTCTTAGTTGTATTTATCTAATGTGGTGCTTTTTTCAAAGTAAGTCATGTATTTCTTGTGTTTGTTATAAATATATAAATAAGATGGGAACCTAAAAATAATCACACAATAAATCACAATTGCAACAGAGGGAAAAATAATCACAATTGGACTATTGTTGCTATTATTGCAAATTTTTCAGCCCTTATGATGTTGTTGTTACTCATTATTTAAGATATAATTCCCTGAAAGTCTTGGAGGTTTGTTTTAAAATTTGAAAGCAGTAGAATATGACAAAAACAACACTATCCACGTTAAAGAGTTAAAACCTCTGCATGTCAAAGTCCTACAAAAACAAAACATGCAGTAGAAGACAATTGAAAAAAAGATTATATTTTCTATTTCTACTCATTGGTTTTCTTTAGTTTTTATGTCATTGACAGGTTGACAAACCAAGAAAAGTTTGATGCTAACCTGTCGTCACTGTTCCCACAGCAATACAAATACCTCCAGTTTAAAGGATCCCTGCCTGTGGTGGTGAGATGCAGCGCCACTCAAGCTCTTTATTCTGTTAGGAACTTCATTGTTGTTTATTTCTTTTTGGGTGAGTTATCTCTGTGACACAACTCTTGATGCTTTAATATGACTTACTTTATATACACACTTTTATTCAATGGTATCCATGTGTTTTTTCAACAGGATACATTCCAAGAACATGGTTCTGCAAAACTTTAAACCTACAGATAAACAGGTCAGTACTGAGTCTTCTGCCCTTTGATGATCTGAAGCACCACACCTGCGTTATTCAGCTCTAACGTGTGTGATCTCCTCCTCCAGCTCTGTTCACCAGCTGGACAGCATAGCCGGGCTGCTGGACCTCTCCCTGCTTTACCACGTGTGGATCAGCGCCACTTTCCTCCTCTTCACGTGGCACATCACACTGCTGCTTTTCAGGATCTTTGTCACTGAGGTACAAGCAAATTCAAGCACTCGAAAATTCACCTTCTGACTTCAGTGCATCCTCAGACCAAAGGTTAAACTGAAAGAGCTGTTATGTTTCATGGACTCTGCCAGAGCTGCACAATTTATCGTTTCAGTATCATCATCATGATATGAGCTATATCTCATAGTAATATATTTGAATATAAAACAAAAGTAATCAGAATGAGGGTGGGCAGAAAGGAGCAGAGGTTATCGTGTCCTGACCCTTATTTCATAAACTCATGAAAACATAAACAATACTTCATGTAATCATTTCAACGTTTCATATATTCTAAAATGAAAGGAAGATAATACTTTCTTAGACAATCTCCAACTTATTTAAAAAGAAAGATATTCCTACACAACTTTAATGCATTCACTGCAAAAACTGAAATCTAAGCAAGTCATTAGCTCTTACTTTTAGTCACATTTGTCTTACTATTCTTGATTTGAGCCACATTTACTAGACAAGGTCATAAAAATGTCTCATTTCAAGTTTTTTAAGGACAAAAATGAGGCATCAATTGCTTGTAACAAGTAAAAAAAAATCTGCCAATGGGTTAAGATAAAAGATTCTTGTTTAAAGACATCTTTCTAATTTCAAGAAACTTCCCGGGTGAATTCGTCTTATCCCATTGGCAGATTTTTTTTACTTGTTACAAGCAATTTACACCTCATTTTTGTCTTAAAAAAACTTGACATAAGACATTTTTGTGACCTGGTCTGGTGAATGTGGCTCAAATAAGAACAATAAGACAATTTTATTACAAAAAAGACATAATGACTTGTTTAGACTTCCATGTTTGCAGTGTTATCAAAACTGTCCCATGAGGATACACCACAAACAGAGATGCATGTTTTTTTCTGTTGACCGAGCTGCTGGAAGTTTCAACATACAATTACCTCTTATATATTAATAATATTTTACCTCTCAATAGGTAAACAAATTGTGGGTGTTTCTTGGATATTGTATATTGTAAATTAATCATCGCGTCCTGTTTTCCACAGGTTTACAGTTTTCCTGTGCAGTCATCTTTTACTGAGGATGCCAACCAGTGTCTTCCTAAAGTTCTCACCGACAAGCATCCAGTGATAGTGAAGGTGGGGAAAGACGCTTTAGATTTTTTCCGTAATTGTGCACGAAAATATGAATATTTGAACTTCTTCTCCCTCAAATTTTAGTTTCTAGCTCTGCAGGATTTGGCTCTGCTGTCCCAACACTCGCCATCACGACGTTCTGAGGTCTTCAGTCTGAGTCAACCAGGTCTGTTCCCCTCCACACAAGAAAAGAAAGAAAGAAAAAGAAGTGTTTGCCTTTTCCTTTGTTAAATGTTAACATAAGTCAAATATTCAGGGTTTACTTGTAAGAAAGATGTCAAAATTAAAATAAGTGTCTTGTTTTTCAGGAGGCCATCCTCATAACTGGAACGCCATCAGTAAAGAGTGTTTGTCTCTGCTCTCTGATCTGACTCAGAGACTCGTAGCTTATCATGACACAGTGGCGACAAATGGCAGAGCCAAATCCCTGTCTACAGGGAGTGAAAGGAAAACCTCTACTGAATCATCAGGTACGTTCCTAAAAGATGAACTTTAACCTTTTGAAAACTTTTGTCCCAGATTTGCCTCAGGTCTAGATGCAGTTGAGGTGGCTAACGTATTTGACTGATGCCTGTAGATGCACAAACCACACATATGTGGAGTCAGACTGAAAGACTTTGCTGCCATCTAGTGGTCAGAAGCTGAACTACACCTGTTTGAAGTGTAGTTTGGCAGAGAGCATGGATTTTGGCAGCTTAATATGGAAATTGTCCAAGTAGGAGTTGAGTTGCACTGAGATTAAAAAAGAAATGAACGTAACATAACAGGTTTTCTGTTTCTTCTAATGCTCATGTATCAGAATAGACTCCATGTAACAAAAGTAGTTGAAGTTACTTGTTGATTTTGCTTTGTCACATTTTCTGGCTGCAAATAGAAACTTGAACCCAGAACATTCAATGCCTAATTTGACCAGATGTAGCTACTATGTGTTATTTCTAAATTTCTATCCACTGTTTGTGCTGTGTTCTAATTAACAGTCTATGTAAAGTCAGGCCAGAATGTTTTTGAACTCTCTTCCCTTGTTTGCTTCAGTAACTTCAGCTTCAGATGATCTGCTGAGCCCCAAACCAACCCTGCTGATGAAAACTCCAGCGTCTGTGTTCGCGCGCTCTGTCGTCGGATACCAGCAGAGTCCTCTGACGGCGCCCTTCACCCCCGACCTGGACAGCCCCTTTGCCTCTCCAGCTCTGCGGCGTCTCACTGCTCCTGTGGAACAATGCTCGCCGTGGTTCGGCGCAGTTCAGAGCCCGCACGTCATGAGGAGGGGGCCCAAACTTTGGTCCACCTCCACAGGTGAGAGGAGTTCTTGTGGAGATCATGTAGACTCTCAAAGAGCGAGAACAGAGTTTTCAGAAGTTACAGGGCTCCTACACATCCTTAAAAAGTCTTAGATTAACTAAAATGTTATATTCTGGTCTTAAATAAATTACTCAAAGGTCTTAAATTTGTCAGGGCAGGATTTGTCCATGTTTGATTGGTTTTATTTATTTATTTGTTTTGAGAAGGAGATTTAGAGTGAAAACTGTCTTACAACAAGCTGCTTATATAGTTTATGTGCATCCTCGCTACTATGGGCCACTGTTTGCACATTTACATACAGATATTAACCAATGAGCAACTTTATGTTGAATAAACATCAAAAAATAAACTTGAATGAGTCTCATGAAGTGACACACACTATGATTTGGTTGTAATGCAGCAGGATCCCAAACCATCGACTAAGTTTATGTGTTTTTGGTATTAAATTTCTTTCAAAGTGGCATTAAAAAGGTCTTAAAAAGTCTTAAATTTGACTTGCCAAAACCTGCAGGTACCCCGAGTTAATTCACATGAAGTGAAGTGATGTCTGAAAATATTTGTGGCTTGCAGATTCACAGGTCAGTGGGAGTCCTCCACCATCCCCCGCCTCAGTAACCAGCCCAAAGCAGGAAGCGTCCAAACCGAGTCTCCTGGCTAAGTTCCTCCAGAACAGAAAAGAACAGGTACTCCACTCTGACAAACAGTATCAGTAAAATACTTTTCATGATCAGTTATTAACCTTGGGCTGATGATTGTAAAAACACCCATGAAACAAAAGTGACAGCACGTATGTCTTTGTCTTATATTTGAAGCTGGTAAGATCTTAAGAAGTATGAAAAGCCTTCACATTGTTTTTACACATGTTTTTAATTGTCTTGTGAAATTCTGAAAGCTAAATCAACTTTACACTTAACTGCTCCATTCAGGTTAAAAATTTCTTGGCAAAGCGGGTGCTGGTTATGTATTTGTTTAACAAGGTAAGGATGAGTAGCATGTGCATGTTTTCCTCCGTTGACTCTTGAACACGCTGAGGGTCTCCCCGCACGGAAACATAAATTATCTTTAGGTGAAAGCTCTTTTAATGTTGCAAGTTCGAGATGCAACTTTACGGTTTTTTTTTTTTAATGACTCACCTTCAGTATGAATGTCACCTACCTCTTTTTAAAACCTTTTACCCAAAATGTTGCATAAACGGGGCCTAAATTTGACTTAAATACATCAGAAATAACTTGCTATCTCGATTATTTTAAAATACAAGTGAAAAATTGGATTTGATATATCCACCTTAAATGTTAAGCCGTGTTTAGACAGAACTTTTGAAATCAATTGAAGTGCCACCACTCCCATTTTAAAAGTTCTCTTTAAATTACCGTTACTCTTCAGACATTTGGGGAAAGAAAGAAGTATTAACAAGAATCTATGTGAATCTATGACAGTTGATTACAGTGACTCTTAACCAATTTGGGCTCACAAAAAAAAAAATCCGAGCTCAAAAATAACAAAAAGAAGTTGAATTGGCCAGGATGATTCTTAGATGATTTTAATTACATGATTTTTTTTCTTGAAAACTTTTGCTGTGTCGAACTTGCAACATCTAAAGGGCTCTTCATTTAGATTGAATCTAACTCTCCCATCCTGCAGCTTCACTAATCCATCCCTGGGTGTCAGGCTTTACTTTGTACTTGTAGAAATGACTAATGTAGCTTCTTTTCATCCATCCAGCTTTTACAAAAAAAGTCTCATGAGTTAAGTAACTCTGAGGCTTGAATGAAGGAGTGGTGTAAGAATGATCACATGCTTGTGCCATGAAAATGAAGAGGGACTCACCTTCAATTTAAAATGTATATTGCACTAGTTTTAGTCTCCCTTGCTTCTTTGGGTGTCTTCTCGCGATCCTGAATGCATGATCTAATGTTGACTCTCTTTAAAGTTTCCTCTAACAACTTTCACCACAAACACATTTGTCTCTCAAAGCTTCCAGAAGCTTCCAGTCAGGCTTTGTTTGCAGACAGCCAGGCTCACATCTGGGCTCTAGAAGGTAAGACGACACCGTGGACCTCATGTCACATACGAGGCCTTTTTTACAACTTGTCATCCACATCCCAGCATCCTCTGCTTTCCTCCCCCAGGGCTGTCTTATCTCATCCAAGCCTCTTACTCAGAAGACCAGTTTGGGGTTGTGCAGACTACATTACCCAGCATTCTTAGTTGCATGCTGGTGTTGCAAGAGGTAGGAAAAAGTTAGGGTGTTGTGTAAAACCTAAATTAACACAATACAATGATTTCCAATTCCTGAAAGCACGACAAAGACAAGATATCTATTGTTCATACTGATAAACTTTGTCTTTTGCAAGTATTCACTCATTTTGAACTTGACGACACGTTCCTAGAAAACTAAGACAGAGGTAACAAAAGACTGTGAAAGTTGATGAATGCTGAAAAAACAGCTGTTTGGATCATTCTACAGGTGAACAGGTTGATTGGAAACATGTGAGTGTCATGAATGGATACAAAAGGAGCATTCCTTAAAGGCTCAGTTCTTCACAAGTAAGGATACGGCCAGGTTCACCACTTTGTCAACAACTGCGTGAAAAAAATAGTCCAACAGTTAGAGAACAATGTTTCTTATTACAAGGAATTTAATGGTTTTGATCATCTATAGTCCATGAAATCATCAAAAGATTCAGAGAATCTGGAGAAATTTCCGAATGTTAGCAGCAAGACAAAAAACCAACATTGAATGGCTGTGACCTTTGACCCCTCAGGTGCTTCTGCATTAAAAACCCACATCATTGTGTAAAGGATATTAGCACGTGGGCTCAGGAACACTTCAGAAAACCATTGTCAGTTAACACAGTTCATCACTACATCTACAAGTGACAGTTCAAACTCTACCATGCAAAGACAAAGCCAGATATCAACAACAGACAGAAACGCCGCCACCGCGGGCTTCTTTGAGCCTGAGCTCATCTGAGATGGACTGAGGCAAAGTGGAAAAGTCTGCTGTGGTCTGACGATTCCACATTTAAACTCTCTTAGAAAATCATGGACGTGGTGTCTTCCAAAAAGAGAAAAAGGACAATCTGGATTGTTCTCAGCGCAAAGTTCAAAAGCAGCATCTGTGATGGTATGGGGGCGTGGTAGTGCCCATGGCATCATGGGTAACTTACAGTTTCTGTGAAGGCAGCATTAAAGCTGAAAGGTTCAAACAGGTTTGGAGCAACATCTGCTGCCATTCATGACACTTTGTCTTTTTCAGGGACGTCCCTTATTATTTCATCAACACAATAAAACCAAGACACATTCTGCTCCTGTTATAACAGCGTGGCTTTGTAGTAAAAGAGTGCAGCTACTAGACTGACCTGCCTGCAGTCCAGACCTGTCTCCCATTACAAATGTGTGCCGTATTATGCAGCAATACGACAGCAAACGCCCTGGACTATTGAACAACTGAAGTTGTCCATCAAGAAAGACTGTGAAAGAATTCCAGCTCCAAAGCTTCAGCAATCAGTGTCCTCAGTTCACAAACATTTATTAAGTGAAAAGGAAAAGTTATGTAACACAGTGGGAAACATGAACCTGTCCCAGCTTTTAAGGAACGTGTTGCAGGAACCAAATTCAAAATGAGTCACTTTTGGCAAAAAAACAATCAAGTTTATCATTTTGATGTAGAGAGTGAAAGCTGGTTTGGATCATGAACCATCTAAAATCTCTTCTCTCATCCTTTCACACCTTCAGGCAGTCGACCGACACTTCAAGCTGCCTCATGCCTCCAGTAAACCTCTCAGGTCGAGCAGCAGCATAGGAGACTCCACCTATAAAACCTTACGCTTTGCTCTCAGAGCCACACTCAAGACCGCCATCTACAGGATAAGCACCACGTTTGGAACGCACTTAAAGTAAGACCTCTTATTAAAAGCTCACTTTCTCTGCCTGATGCAAAAAGAGCTGATGATAGTTTGATGTTTCTAAACCCTCAGCGCCGTTCAGATGTCCGCAGAGCACCGGAAAAGATTGCAGCAGTTCCTGGAGTACAAGGAATAACAAAGCTGACACTTCAGATTCTTATCAGTGTGATTTCTGTGTGAGTGTGCAAGTAGGTGGAAGCTCATCATCGTGTCTCCTTTAATATTTATGTCTGCACGATGTCACGGCGGATTGTATTTGGCAGGTGAGCTGATGTCTCCGACGTGCTGGAGGACGAGGCAGGAAGCCCGACGGATGAACTGAAACAAGTGGAGAGACTGATGCCTGTGTTTGGGTGATTTCAAAGTAGCCGACTGTAAATTTTTTTTTTTTTTTTTTTTTGCAGCTCACTCCTGAATGTTTGTGTCTGTATCACAAGAAAATTATCTTGTTGGGAGGAGCTGGAAAAGGGCTATTTGTGCTGCTTTTGTACTGTTTTTGGTTTCATATTTAATCTTTTGACTCCTAGAGAATTACATTTCTACAATTTCAAAGTGTGCCGCAGGTTTGATGACTTACAGAGTGGAAGAGAGTTCGTTTTCAGTGTTGTGTGATATGAGGCTGTTTGTCAGATGAAGAGTGAAAGTGTTGTGTGACTGATTATCGGTTTGGAGAGTTATAATTTTGTCACTCATGTGGAGTTGAAATTCCCTCTCAGAGACTGTTGAATAAAAAAAAACAAAGTACTGATCATTTGTCAGGTTATTTATCTCCGAGTTGTAAACAGATCTCTTCCTCTTTTGAGTTCAACTGCACCCATATTTTTCTTCTTTTGAATAAAGATTTGACACAATTGAGATTATTTTTAGGGGATGAAGTTCACTTATACACAAATTAAGACACATAACACACACACCCTTCAACTCAATGTCTTCTTGCCCCCCTCCCTCCCTCGTTACAGTTCAGTCTGCTGAGGATTGCTGCGTGCGCACCTCTCAGTGTCTGTGCTGCGACACCTCCCCTCCCCTACACCCTTCCCCCATCCACATGTGCAAGTCTTCAAGCTTTTTTGTACTAGTTTAATATGTTGCTTATGTGTTTTTTTTCTAATCCCACACTGTGCCCCCCTACAGGAGCCTAGTCTGATATTTGCTTTTTTCCCCCCTTCCTCCCTTTTGTATTCTTTTTCCTTATCTAATGAAACAGGGCGCCACGCATACTGGCTGTCCCACAGTCCTCCAGCTCCTTTCAGCTGCATTTACCCTGATGTGAACTTTAGGCACATATAAAAACATTTTCTGACATTTTTAATCTTTCAAATCAGGTGTCACAAATTAATTTTGACCTTATGGTTCTACAGTTATAAGCTCTGAAACAAAGTACAGCAAATAAGCCAGAATTGGGTGGGAACTAAAGGGTTAAAGTTGAATTAAAAGGACAGCCTTGAGGAAAAGTAATTTAGGACAACTGTAATTTATCTCAAAATGTATCTATTTCTTTAACATTACTAATAGTTCAATATGTATCAGCAATTAAAGAAAAAGTTTAAAAAGAGTACGCTTATAGATTTATAGATAAAACTTATTATTCACAGTTTTGGGGCAGTCACCCCACATGATACCCAAAAGTGTCTAGTACATTACAGTACTTAAAAACAGGTTTATTTGTCAAAATGAGAAAGACTTAATAACTTTCCAGGTGGTTGATGAAATACCCTGTCGCCCCAGATGATGTTTCATTTAACCCTCTGATGCATGAATTATTAAACTCAGTGTCAGGATTTTTCCCTTGAGTGTTTTTATTTGTCTTAAGGCATGAAAAAAGTTTTCCATTTTTTTAATTCATATATTTGTAACTGACCAATCAACATGAAACAGTGTGACCTTAATGTAAATATAGATTTTTTTCTTATTGGTAAATTCATTAATAATCTTTTTTTTTAATGCTTTGGGAAACATTTTAACTCTCTACCATCCATTTTAACACTGAATAATTTATAGTACATAAGCTTTTTCACTCTCAAATGTTTGTCTATAACTTTTTAAAAATATATATGTTTGGAAAAAACACTGAAAACATTTTTCAGGCCCTAAGAAGAAAAAAAATATCCTGAAACAGGCTAATATGAATTTCCACCACATGAACCAGTGAATTTAGGAGTAAATAACTTTTAAATAGGTGCCCACTGTAGTGACCACTGCACCACAGGGTTAATGAAGATATTCAGACGACATTTGTTTGTATATTATGATTGAAATATAAGTTCAAATGCTGCATAATTTTGTCAGTGAATGAAAAACATGTTAGAAATTAAGCCAAATAGGGCAACAGATATATTTGAATTGATTCAAAGTGATTTTAAAGCAGTTGCTCAGGTAGAAGTTGACGTCTACGATCGCCCCACATGATTTTTTGTCACTTCAGAAAAGCAGAAAAATGACTAATAACTAAAATGTTTGGAGAACTTGAAGTGGTTTTGTATATGAGGAAGGTATCAGATGTACATATTGTCTTTTTATGTAATTTGAGGGGTTTTTTTCAACAGAAACGTTCAATCAGACAGAAAAAGTAGGCGTCATATCATTGAGCCTACTACGCAGTCTGTAGGTAGATGATGTGAAAGTGTATATTTATGCTCTCATTGATAAAATGTCACAACTACACAGATGTGTAAATTTCAAAGTTTCAGGATTAAATTAACCCCTTAAACCCCTGAAAGAGCAGAACCACTTCTGGGGTGAAGTCAGTACGTTATTCGAGTGGTATGTGTGAGGATTTTACTTTGTGTCTGACTGCTGTACTTCATGTGACAGAAACAAATAACGTGCTTAACATGTAAAAAGGTTGACTTGAACAAATTGCGTTATAATCCGTCACCACCTTTTATTTTGTCAAGAAGTTTTCGGAGTAACACATATGTTCTACTGGTTTTATCCCAGTGGGAAAATCTGGATACATCAGTTTCAAATGTTGGATTAAGACCTACAAAGGAAACACTATTTTCTTGTCTTACTGAAGAAAAGAATCAAAGTTTAACACTGGAAATGACAGCGATTCTGTTCAGAAAAAGGAAAACGGAACAAAAACGGCGCCTCCAGTCATCTTGTTTTGTTTCTGGGTTTTTAAAAGTACTTTGTCCTCATATAGAATATAAACCTCTGCATCAATACCAATCAAATGTTTTGACGTTTTTTTTTCTTTTTTGGAAGTCAAACAGCATTTTCTAAAGTTGATTTTTTTTTTACAGTTTTAATATATATTTATATATGTACATATAAATTCAACTAACTAGAGTTCTCATAGAAAATGAGAAAAGCTGGACTTTATCGCTCTCACACAACAAATGACTGGCAAGCATATTGACCCCGCCGCCTCCTGTTTTCTCCTCCTTTCTGAGCCGAAGTTCACACAGCACGGACAAAAGTTTCTTCACAACTCGTGTGCGAGACCTGGTTCACGTAATTATCCGAAAAACCGCCACTCAGAGACAGATTCGAGCCGGAAAGACATGTATCACTCTTGATTCGCAGTCTTTGAATTCTGATTTCATCCATGTCTGTTCTGACTCTGCAAATTTACACACATATCATCCGTCTTTAAATCCTATGCACACGCTGAACAATTACTACATCTGTTTTAATGTCCACTGAGATTTAAAGTGAAGGTTTCATGTAAAGTGAAGGGAGTCAGAAGCAGGAGAAGGGGAAAAAAGGAGCTGGTGGAAGCAGGAGAAACTTCCTTTTCCTTCCAAAAAAAAAAAAGCAAATGTGCAAATATTCCCGGACACAAAATAAAAAACTTAATTGCGAGAAAAAACTCCAACCCCCAAATCGCACACTCAGTGCACATTTTTCTGTCTCAAACTAAAGCATCCCTGATTCAAAGTGCACTCAGAAGTGACCGGGAGGAGGAGGAAGAGCGTGTTAAGTGATGCAGCATGTTGGGGTTTAGTAGTCTTCAGGAGGAAAACGGTGGAGGTGAAGATGCACGAGCGGAGGGTGAGAGATCAAGCGCTGAATGATGAATCTTTAAGGAGATGGTTTCAAAGTACCAATTTACACTTTTCCTCCAAAAGAAGAAGTGTTTTCCTAAGAGAGAGAGGGGGAGGGTGTGTGCTGGTGACGTAAGTGCCTACAAAAGGAAGGTGCTCGCAGCCAAACACACACACGCTTCGTCGTTCTGGGGGTGAGGCAGAGTTTACAGAGAGTGTACGAACAAGCGTGAGGGGGCCTCCAACAAGTGGTTTGTAGTTTGTAGGGATGAACACTCAACTACAACTCTTTGCACAATTCTCAAAAAAAAATCAGGGTTCTGGAAGTGTGTTTGCACTCTGTCGTCATTTGCACACTCACAGCAGTGTGTGTGTATGTGTCTGTTTGAGTCTGTAAGTGTGTAAAAAGAAAAAAAAAAAGAGAAAACAACCCAAGTCTGTGGCTCGTCAGTGTTTGAGTGTGCCAGTGTGTCAATAGTGCTTGCCTATGTGCATCAATTCAAGGGCAATAAAGTGTGTGTTTGTGTTTGTGTGTGTGTGTGTGTATGTAAGTGCATGTATGAGTGTAAGTGTGTGTGTGTGGCTCAGGAGGACATGCACTGGACATGGTCTGGACCTCCCTCTTCTTCATCAGAAGAATCCGGGGAGCTCCAGGAATCGTCTGTGTCGGCGTCACCTTGACGAGGCTGAGAGAGGACAAACATGGAGTCAGACTCTGAGAACAAACCCTTAAAGAAACAATCTCTTTATTATTCCTGCAAAACTACACGGAAATCTACATTTCATTTTCAGCCCCTAATCTGAATATTTGTTTTGAATATCTGCCAATTTTGAATCCCAATCTAATATTTGAGTTTTCTGAGATATGAACAGGTAATGGGTCAATGACATGACACTTACATTTTCTATCCAACTGAATTTTTACATTACAAAAAAATTCAAACTAGACCAAAAGACAATATGTTTGTCTGATACCTTCCCCAGATTCAAACCACTCTAACTTCTCTGAACATTTTAGTTATTTTACATCTTTCTGCCGTGTTAAATCAATTTGAATATTTCCATTGCCCTGTTTGGCATAATTTCTAACATGTTCTGTATTCACGACAAAATTATGGAGCATTTGCACTTAGGTTCATTATGAAATATCTGGGGAGACCATCAAGAAAACAACATTTTGAGACTGAATTTTGAAACCAGCTGAAGAACAGGGTATGGATTCGACCAGGCACACGTGAAGAACCCAATGAAACACCCGGAAGGTCAGTGAGTAAATTCTGATATCAAAACTTCTGAAAAACCACCTTGTCAGAGCATTTTTCAGAGCTTATTAAAAATTGAGAGGTTTTTCAAAGGTTTGGCGTTCCCATCACTAATTTCCAGACCTGTAAACTCCAAACCCGACCACATCAGTTATCAGTGTGGTTTTAGAGCTCACCCTCTGAGGCCGTCTGTTCCTCATGTGTCTCATCAGGAACCACAGAAGCTGGGTGTCGTACTGGTCGCCGTGGCGCACGCTGTCTTCATCTCGCTCTCGCTTGTTTTTCTTCATCACCTTGCCAAAAACAAAACCACAAATAATTCAAAACAGAGCACAAAAGCACACATTAGTAAGTAGAAGGAAAACACATTAGGGGCTGAATGATTTGCATAAATGATAATTTTTCCCAATACTCGAATGCAATTAATTGTATGATTGATTTTTGGTTGCCGATCTGTTTTTTTTTAAAAACATTGTTTGAAATTAACATTGACATCTGCACCACATCAACCAATGACATTTTATTTTTAGGTGCCCATCTATGTCACTTTTTACTCTTTTTTGCAACTTTTGGACCATTTTTGCCACCTTAAACTAATAAATTTGCTTTCTTTTTTTCCTCTATTATTATTTATTTATTTATGACCATTTTTGACACTCAACTATATTTTCATTTCTGCATTTTTGCAATTTTTGCTACTTTCAAACTATTTACCAAGTTTTTTTTTCTTCTCAATTTTCAACCATTTTCACCAAATTTTGCTAATTTTTGACTATTCTCCAAGTTGTTGCTCATTTTTTGGCTATTTGTCTTGCTTTTGACCAATTTTGCCACCTAAAACTTCTTTAGATCACGCTTTTTTTTTCTTCTTCTTTATAACTATTTTCCAACTTTCTCTTAATCTTCGCCCAATTTCACTTGCTTTTCTGCTTTTTGACCATTTTTGCCAGTTTTAACTTAATTTTTAATACAGCTTCATGACCATTTTTTGCTACAATGAAAGCAGAATGTAAATACCTCTTTTAGACCCTTTAGTCCTGTGGGGCTTTCAGCAGTAGGAGCCCACAGTTTAACATCGTGGTCCAACCCACTGGTGGCCATTCCTGGAAGATGTGGATGTGGCTCTAAACAGTTCACCTGTAGTTATCAATGACAGAAAACAGACAGATGAATTTACAGGAAACATTTAGGAGACAGAGTTTTCTGCTGGTGCTGAGAGACACAGAGGACAGATTTTTATCTAGTCCATCCAGAGTTATCTTTAGACCAAGCATATGTATTTTTCATGACATCTCTGTGACTCACCACTCCGCCTCTGTCTCCCTCCATGAACTGGACGATGCGAGCCGAGTATTTGTCCCACAGGTAAATGTGTCCGCAGTCGCTGCCGCTGACCACAAACTCACTGCACGGCCCGTAGAAGTTCACGCCCTTCACTGTGCAGAAGAGGAGAGAGGAGATTGAGAAAAAAACAGAGCATAAATATACAACTCCAATCCAATGAAGTTGGGACATTGTGTTCAACGTAGATAGAAACAAAATAGAATGTTTTGAAAATTCTGTTTAAGCTTTTTTCAGTCCAATAATTGCTCCAACTGAAAAACTTACTTGATTTTGTAAATATTCATTCATTTTGAATTTGATGGCTGCAACACTTTCAAAAAAGCTGGGACGGGGGCAACAAAAGACTGTAAAAGTTGAGGAATGCTGAGAAAAAAGCTGTTTGGATTGTTCCACAGGTGAACAGGTTCATTGAAAACAGGTGAGTGTCATGATTGGGTATTAAAGTCCATAATATCATTAAAAGATTTAGAGACTCTGGAGAAATTTCTGCACGAACGCAGCAAGACTCAAAATCAACATTGAATATCCCCTCAGGCGGCGCTGCATTAAAAAACCACATCATTGTGTAAAGGATATTAGCACGTGGGCTCAGGGACACTTCAGAAAAACATTGTCAGTTAACACAGTTCATCACTACATCTACAAGCGACAGTTCAAACTCTACCATGCAAAGACAAAGTCAGACATCAACAACAGACAGAAACGCTGCCGGCTTCTTTGAGCCTGAGCTCAGCTGAGATGGACTGAGGCAAAGTAGAAAAGTCTGCTATGGTCTGACGAGTCCAGATTTCATATTCTTTTTCGGAAATCATGGACAGATTGTTCTCAGTGCAAAGTTCAAAAGCAGCATCTGTGATGGTATGGGGGTGTGTTAGTGCCCATGGCATCATGGGTAACTTACAGTATCTGTTAAGGCATCATTAATGCTGAAAGGTACAAACAGGTTTTGGAGCAACTTCAAGCCACTTTGTCTTTTTCAGGGACGTCCCTGATTATTTCAGCAAGACAATGAAACCAAGACACATTCTGCACCTGATACAACAGCGTGGCTCTGTAGTAGAAGAGTGCAGCCACTAGACTGACCTTCCTGCAGTCCAGACCTGTCTCCCATTAAAAATGTGTGGGGCATTATGCAGCCATATGACAGCAAATGCCCTGGACTGTTGAACAACTGAAGTTGTCCATCAAGCAAGAATGTGAAAGAATTCCAGCTCGAAATCTTCAACGATTAGTGTCCTCAGTTCACAAACATTTATTAAGTGTTGTTCAAAGGAAAGGTGATGTAACACAGTGAGAAACATGAACCTGTCCCGGCTTTTTAGGAATGTGTTGCTTGCAACAACAGTTTGAACACTTAATATCTTTCTTTGTAGTGTATTCAATTGAATAAAGGTTAAACAGGATTTAAAAATCATCATATTCTGTTTTTATTTACGTTTTACACAACATCCCACTACATTGGAGTTGGGATTGTACAAGCTTCTGTCTGCTAATTTAATAACACAGACAGGAATGATCCCACTTTGCAAATGAATGTCACTAAATTAAAGCATTAGCTGTGACAAAGCTGAATGAAGCACCTGTAGCATTATTGCGATGTCCCTTATATCTCCTGCGGTAGTCAGCCCCGTCGCTGTGGTTGGAGTCGAACAGGTAGATGTCTTCATCGTTGTAACTGGCCAAGAGCTCTGTGTGGATGGAAAGAATAATTTTTATGTGATTAATCATTCATTCTCCATTACTTAGATGAGAATGAAGCAATTAAACAAGTGTAGAAATGAATAACTTCACTCGAGCTGATTCTGAAAGATGAGGGTAAACTGATGCTCTGTGTTCAGAAAGAATAGACCTCTTTGTGTGTCACTGTCTCTGATATTGCTTTGCGGTTGCATCAGGGGGTGGTGAGAAAAGCCGAGTTTCTCCATTTGACGATCAAAGCCAGGATCATGTGCACGGCTCATTAGATTCACTATTTCTAGAATATGGGGAGAGTCTCTCATCTGTAGGGATATCAGTATTAAGATATAAACAGTAGAGAAGCCTCAATGTAACAGTAAGTTTGTTCCTCACAAAAACACTCCTGTAAAAGTACAATTTGTCTGAGATATTACCAAAGTAAATGTAGCCTGGAAATAAAAAGCTAGCACTTTGAGTTTGTGGTGATTACCTGTGCCATCGTGACTGTACACCAAGCAGGTTATGTTGGTTTTGGATTCACTGGAAACCAAATGTGAAGGGCAAAACTTTTTTAGCACGCCGTTGTTATCGTTCTCGTTAATCTTCCTCTGGTCGTAGATCCTACAGTCACAGTGTTCAAACAAAAAGAAAGTAAGACTCAAGAGACTATAAAGGTTAAACACAGTCAGAGTATCTTCATGAAGTGAACCTCGTACCTCACGTACTGATCTCTTCCCCCCACGGCAAAGTGGTGCGTCTTCGCCGGATTAACAAAGATGGTGTACAGGCCGACTTTTTTGTCACCTTCTTTCACAACCACCAGTTTGCTGCAACACAGAGGAAGAAGTCTTAGCTCAAGCAAGGAGCGCGCTTTGAGAATAACAAGGACGGGTGGTGAAAAAGGGAAACTGACGGTTTGAATGACCATGGGTGAAATTAAGACAAACTTCATGTAAAAAACCAGTGAACTGAAGAGCAATAATTCAGTAATTCAACTCATCAGTTAAATTTAGACTTATTTTCAGAATGACATCACTCACTTGGCAGGACGGTCTAAACGCAGGTCGATACCAAACACAACAGCGTCTTCTCCAGCCGACAGGAAGTAACAAGGGGAATCTGGCTCCAGAGCCAACTGGAAGCGAAACAGAAAGCAAATCATGTGATCAGAACTAAAAATACCAAACTGGAGCTGCTGGGACAGATTCTGAAATTCAGCTACTTGGTGGTTCAAAGCTAGTAACAGAAACAAGAGAGGAAATTAATAAAATTAATGACTAGAAAAGCTCAGAGGCACACTTGTCTGTCTGGGTTTTTGAAGCCGCTCCAGGAATTAAGGCAAATGTTAATGTCAGACCCTGTATGTGAGTCAGTTTTTGAGATTTATTCAGCAGCGATATATTCACCAGCTGTTGGAGCTTTCTTTTCAAAAGCCTACTTTAGTAAGTAAAATAAATGGTTTACTTCTAAAAAAGTAGAAACATATTTAACCAAAAAAAATTGATTTAAAAATAGTAAAACAAAAAATCCTGCTAATTACATGAATCGATATTTCTCCCATCTCTGACAAATATGAATATGATTGGCTGATACTCTTTGAGGGTCAGGTGAGGGGAGGTTGAATAGTAAGTAGACAGAGTTTTTGTCCATTTTTCATAATTTCTTCCTTTTTTTTAAATTTTTCATATTTTCTATTTGCTTGGCAGGCCCTGCATTGAGGGGCAGTAGGAGCTTCCTGTTTGAACCTCTGATATAGACAAACACACACTCACCTTGTGTGCAGCCCCTTTGTGCTGTGCTACTCGCTTGGTGTTCTTGCAGCGCTGCGTGGCGGAGAGCTCGGCCACTCTGATTTGACCGTCTCTGGCGCACATGGCCAAGGTAGAGTCTCCGCTATGAGGCAGGAACTTCGCCTGGAAGAGAAGTTTGGTTTTAGGTTTATGACGCTTGCATGTGTTATCCTGTACTTTTGATAATCATCGTCAAAGTTTAGAAAGCCGTCAATCTACTTCCTTTGAGAGTTCATGCTCTCTGTACCTGAAAGACGTTGCTCTTATGACCGCTGTCGAACTCCAGCTCAGCCTTACGGATCGCCCAATCCCAGATCACCACTCTTAAGTCGTCACTACCCGAAGCCAGACGTGTCCCCGAAGGGTTGAAGTGCAATGTGTTCACGCAGCCCGTGTGTTTCTCCAGCCGCCCCTGGAGCTCCAGCCTCTGCACGAGACCCCGAGCGCCGCACACGCGCCTCACAAACTGGTGCGAGTCTCTGCCGATCTCTCTGGAGTACAGCGAGGGCACAGCCCGCCACACGGGCCCGCGCAGGTCCTGGAGCTCTGCCCCCAGCCACGCCTCCATAGCTTCATCGTCGTCTTCGTCGTCTTTCTGATCTTCCTCTTCGTCTTCATCGTCATCATCATCTGAGCTGGTGGAGTGGTTGGTGCCACCGCCGGGTCTATTCCTCTTTCTCGCTGCCCTCTTTCCACCATCTTTGTCCTTCGCTCTCTCTCGTCTGCCTCCCTCGCTCTCCCTCTCGCCGTCCTCAGTCAGGGAGTAAAGACCGCTGCCGTCCATGCTGTCTGTGTCCTCTTCTTCCTCTCCGTCTCTGTTGTCGACTGGCTCTGCTTCCACATCTGGCATGGGCTTGTCTCCAGACGCCTCGCCTGTTTCTCTGGGAGCTGCAGAAATAGAGGAGGCCAGAATCAGAGAGGAGAGGTTAAAGCGCAAACGTCTCACAGGGAGATTCAAGCAAAGTTGTTAACCTCTTATACTCCAACCCATTCACCATTTGTATGACGTCCTCAAAGTATGAACAGTCACGCTTTCGTCAAAAACTGGAGCGCATACTGCGTTAGAAAGCTTAGATTCTTCACATTTCAGTCCCTAAGTTTGTTTCAGTTTTCTTGACCAACAAAACGTAATTAGTGAAAGAATCGCTCGATCACAACAACTGAGCCGTTTCACCTGTTTGGGGGTCATTACGTCACATCTGTAGCCTGTACCCTGAATATTCAATATCCTTTCCACCATAGGAATCCAGAGTTCAAACATATCAAAAGTGTTATTTCATCAAATTATTCCAAGTGGTGAAATTTCTCCTGTAAAGTTTGTTGTTTGTCTGTCTGTCGTGTCTGTTCTCATAAATAAAAGCAGCTTCACAGTCTTAGAGCATTTTCTCCTCGATGTGAATCAGGGAAAGCTGGGTGCATGTTTTCCTTAAGATTCTAGCTGCAAGACAAAAATGACTCAGACGTTTTATGTTGAGTTTGCATCCCAGGACAGCTTGTGATAGACAACAAGTGCTCCCTGCTTGGCTGGCCAAAAGCATACTGTGGTCTCACATAATGGCTCAATGAGAGGGTCATTTATTGCCAACATGTCAGTTGATCACATGAAGTCAGCTGTAGCCATTTATACAATTGACGAGACCTATATATTGCCGTGCGCCTCGGTTCATATTCATGTGTGCAACAGAAGAGGTACAATCCGTACTATTTCATGATTTTCGTTAAACCTATCAACAAAGAGCAAAGTTGACTTAAAAGAGGACACTGAGCACTGATGAAGCTGGTTTTGTTTGTACAAGAGTGTGGGCAGTGAGTACAACTCTGCTTGGTGTTTGGACACCTGACACTAAAAACTCTCTAACTCCTATAAGGTTTTACTCAGAAAGCTCAAATTTCACCCAGATGTAGATGACAAGGTGTAGAAGTGATGTGGTGGATGTCTTATGTCTTGCATGAAGCATCTAGAAATTATTGATTTTGCATTTAAGATTTTAAAATTCAAACGAGGTGTCACTGATGAATGATGAATGAACCTTGTTGTTCTTCAGTTATAAACTGTAAAACAAAGTCTGGTACACAGGGCAGAGTTTTTAAATATAATGTAACTATAAGAAATGTTTAATCACCATCCTGTGAAGAAGATTGTGTTTGTCCCTCTTTGCTTCCAGAAGCATCCTCCTCATTGTGCTGATCCTCTCCTGGCTCTTTCTCTTCAGATCCACCTGATAAAACCAAACATATGCAGTGATTATCAGTCAGCTTACAGAGTTATGAATATTTTTACTTCCCATTCCTGGTCCTTTACCATTAAGCACAGTGGATTTGCTGTTAGCTTCTGCCATTTCTGTCTCCTTTGTCCTGCGTCGACCCGAGGGAGAACCTTTAAAACAACAAAAAAAAAACAACACAGTTAAGTTTTCAGATTTACCAAACTTTTGAAGGCTTGGGTTGAGAATATAATTTAAAGCATGTAAACAAACAGCTTTGCTTGCGACGACAATCGCTGCACGAAACGCCAAAGGCAAAGTTACCTGTTAGCACTGCAAAAACTGCACTAACAGGACATTAACCTCATGCAGGACGTAAATAAACCGACTCTGCAGCTTCCTGGCTCCAAGGCCTGACTTCAGACTAATCTTGCTTTTACATGTTTAGTAGTGAATTGTCCTCTGCAGAGCTCCAAACACCTCTCACTGCTCTGAATGTGAGCTAATGCTAAGTAGTGAAGGCTAACAGATATCGAAAGTAGAATTACTGACAGTCCTGCTGAAGAAGCAAACAGCTGTTTGTGGGGGAAAAAAGCAGCTAACTCAGCTTATGGTGGCTAACGAGCACAGCTAGCGTTACCTCTACTCGAAGGCCCGACGAGGCGTACTTCTTAGTTTAGTCCTAATCTTTCCTGCAGACTGATTTTCTCAAATCCACTGCTCAGAAACTCAGCTAAGAGCCTCGACTGGGAATTCTTTTACGGTTAAAACACGACATTAGTGAAGCCTGCATCAGCTCTGTGTGAAATAAAGGACTTGAAGTCAGCTAGCTGCGTTCACACAAGGTTGACTGCTGTTTATGTTTTGACGGCTCAGCTTCTGTTTTTTTTTCTCTGCGTCTATTTCCGGTGTCGTGCTCGCTTTGTTTTTTTTTTTTTCTTTTTTTTTTTTTTTCCAACGGACGTTCACATGAGAGAGACGTCAACCGTTAGAAATACGTTAAGGATTAAATAAAATAAAATAAAATAAAGAAAAAAATGTATAAATTAATAAATAACTGAAATAACGGGTTTTCACACAAAAAAGGAAGTATCAATGACCAGTAGTCCAAAAATAAAATGAACTAACTAAAAGTAAAACCTAAAAAAATAAACTAAATTAACATCAGAGGGGCGCCGATTATTGGAAAAACAATATATAAGAAACAAATAAGAGAAAAAGAAAAATTATGAAAAAAAAGATAAGAAAAATGTATAAATAAGTGAAACAACGTATTTTCACAAAAAAAAGGAAAGATCAACAATAAGTAATACAAAAATAAAATGTGCAAACGAAAATTAAAAATAAAAAAAATAAACATACTGAATAAATATAATTAAAACAGACCTTTACATCAGTGGGATGCTGATTGTTGGAAATACAACAAATAAGAAACAAATAAGAGGAGAAAAAGAGTAATTAATATGAAAATGAAAAAAAAAAGAAAACAAAAATGTATAATTTGATAGATAAGTGAAATAACGTTATTTCACAAAAAGGAGAGATAAACAGCTAGTAATACAAAAATTAAATGTGCTAACAAAATTTCAAAATTAAAAATAATAATAAATAAATAAAATTACAACGAATGTTTACAACATAGGGATGCCAGTCGTTAAATTACAAAATAAGAAACAAACAAGATGAGGAAAAAAAGTTAAATTAAATTAAAGATAAATCAAGGATTTTATAAATAAGGGAAAGGTCAATTGTTAAAAAACCCCACAAAGATTTAAATAATGAATCATAGATAAAGGTTATAATAATAATAATAATAATAATAATAATAATAATAATAATAATAATAAAAATTGAAGTTCACAAAAGGTAGACACCAGTCGTCACAAATAACCAGATTTATGTAAATGACGGACTTTTTCACAAGAGAAAGGTCAGCTGTCAAGTATAACATACTAAAATGAACAAGAAAAAAATTAAAAGTAAAATTTAATATTAAACTGGATGTTTACAATTGGGGTGCAAGCCATCAGAAATATAACACTAGAAACAAACAAGATAAGAAAAAGACAAAAATAAATTAAAATAAATTGACAAGTTGATTGAAAATAGGATTTTAATCCTGGAAAGGTCAGCTGTCAAGATAAACAAAATAAAATGAACAAGAAAAAATTAAAGCCAAAATTTAATATTGAACAGACAATTACAAACAGGAACACCAGCTGTTAGAAATAAAACACAAGCTACAAAAAAGATTTGTAAAAAAAGAGAAAAGATAATTAGAAAATTAATCAATAAGAAAGGAAATCATGGATCTTGCACAGAAAGATTTGCTCTTGAAGTTTCTTGAAATTAGAAAGATGTCCTAATACAAGAAACTCTTTTCTTACCCCATTGGCAGATGTTTTTGATTTGTTACGAGCAAATCAGACCTAATTTTGTAGTTAAAAAAAATTTAAAATAAGGCTCAAATCAAGAATGATGAGGCAAATTTACTAAAAATAAGACACAATGACTTGCTTGGATTTCAGTTTTTGCAGTGTACATGTGGGATCAAAAAAGAGGGTTGCATATACATCTTTAAAGATTGCTTTGAGGGATTTGTTGCTTCTATTTGCACAAATCCATGCTGGAATCCAAAATCTGTCCTATGACGAGTCCTACAAAGGCTGCAGGGGGGGGGCCTTCACAACTAGCTCAGCAAAACTGACGCCCTCAGGTCAGGGAATTCATTGGTAGAGGACAGTTGAGGCCCATGGAAAGCTCATAAGGCTTACAAGAATAGACTTTTGCTTATTTTGCAAAAACTGATCTGATACTTTGTTAATTTTATTGGATTTTGTTCCCATCTCTGCGACTGGTTTTCCAGTTCAGCCAACCCAAAGTCTAAGGAAACATCTGTCTCTCTGACTCAGGGCGAAACAAGCTGGGATCCCTCAGCTTCCTTCCTGTGTTTATGTCATGGGTTTAATGACAGAGATGTACAGTAAATCCCATGGCAGCGGTTTCCTTCTCTCCACCTCTGTTAGCCCAACAGCTTCACAGCATATACACACACAGAAACTCAGATTACAGTCACCTGTCAGCTGCTCTTAATCCACATGGAATGTCAGCTGAGAGAGGAGAGACCGTGAGGGAGAGGGATTAGGAAAACTTCTTTTATTAAGAGCTATAATTTCATGTCTTAACAACTTCAGACAGTGGCGTGCACAGACATTTCGAAGGGCAGGGGTGAAAGAGAAAAAAGGCACGTACAGAGTGTATTTTGACACTCAATTAAGCACAAGTTCGGCACAAAGAAGGGCACTTTAGCATACATTTACACACCTGAGAGGGTAGTTTGGTGTATTTTGGCTCCCAAGAGAATACTATAGCTTGCAAATGGGCTGTTTGCCAAATAGTGGGGCGTGTAGGGCAAGTATGGTTTTCCAGGAGGTTACTTTAGCAGGTATTTAGCTTCTGAGAGAACACAGAAGCGATTTTGGCCCCCAAGAGGTCACTTAAGCACATGTTTTAGCATCAGAGAGGGCACTTTGAGATGTATTTTAGCAGCCAAAAGGGCACTTTTGCGTATTTTGGCTTCTGTAAGGGGCACTGTAGTGTTGGTTTTGGCTCCTAAGAGAGCAGTTCAACATGTTATAACCATTAAAAGGGGCAGATAAGTGTAGTTTGCCAACCAGGGAGGCACTTTAGAGAGTGTTTTGACTCCCATGAGGTAACTTAAGTCAATGTTTGGTGTTTGAGGGGGAAAGTTAGCATGCATTTAGACACCATTAAGGGCACTTCTTTGTACTTTGGCTCCCAAAGAGACACTTCAGCGTGTGTTTTGGCACCCAAGAAGGAGCATTAGTGCAAACTTAGCACAAAGGAGGGCATGTTAGCAAGTGTTTGGCTCTTGAGAGGTCACTTAAGTCTATTCTAGCTCCTAAGAGGTGACTTTAGCACATACAGCCCTGGAAAAAAATAAGAGACCATTGCAAATTTTTCAGTTTCTCTGATTTTCCTATTTATTTGTAAATATGGTATTTGTTTTGAGTAAAATGAACTTTTTTTATTATATAAACTACTGACAACATTACTACCAAATCCCAAATATTGTCATTTAGAGCATTTATTTGCAGAAAATGAAAAATGGTCAAAATACCCCCAAAAAATCCTACTGTTTTCAGATTTCAAATAATGCAAAAAAAAAACAAGTTCATATTCAATTTTAAACAACACTTTACTAATGTTTTAACTTTGGAAGTATTAAGAAATGAGTTTTTGGAAGAATAACCCTGATTTGCATTAACATCTCTCGTGCATCTTGGCATGTGAGAGTGATGACCACAGCAATGGTTTTTATACATTTCTTAGTTAAATCAGATTTGTTTCAGGTGATCACCTCATCAGTACCTTATTAGGTAGAAACAGGTAGAAACAGGTGTGCTTGTGTTGGAATTCAACAGACACTGCAATGAAATGACTGTCATATATGTAGAGATTCTGATTTCTGAAAATTTGCAGTGGTCTCTTAATTTTTTCCGGAGCTGTATTTTGGCCCTCAAGAGCTCACTTTAGTATGTTTTAGTGTCTTCAAGGACACTTTGGCATTCATTTAGGCTCCTGAGAGAGTATTGGAGTGTATTTTGATACACAAATGGCACTCTAATTTGAGTTTGGCTCCTAGGAGCACAGTTTTTCATATTTTATGAAGCCAAAGGGGAAGTTGGGTATTGTTCAAAAACCAGGGGGCACTTCAGTATATGTTCTGGTTCCAAGAAGGCACTTTACTGCAAGTTTTGCACTGAAAAAGGTAATTTAGCCCATGCTTTGCTCCCAAGTGAGAACTTCAGGGTGTTGTTTCAACGATTGGTGAGGGGTGGGGTGTGTGCACCACTGACTTCAGTTTTACTTTTTCTGTCATGATCACTGTAGTGGTAACAAATTTTCTTTTTGCTGCCTCCCACTTGAGAAAACCCCAAGTCATATTGTTTCGATATTAACTTTCTTTCTTCTCGGTCAATTTTATCTTTTTGTTTTGCTATAAATAACCTTTGTCAGCCTTACGGATGAACTGAAAGCAAAACAATGTCAATATAACTTAAAAATTAGATCAATAACCGCATGAATTTGCAACCCTGGCTTGTTTTCTCTATTCTGCAAATGGAAACTTATGTCAGAATTAAGAGGAAATATTTTGCATAATAAAAGAGATTTCATGAGAGTATAACGACCACCTCTGTGGAAAGATCAGAGAAGAAGGAAGGGGAAGTTTGCAGGCTCAGAGGGGGGGTTTCTCTCAGCCTGCATAGCCCAGCTGTGCAGCTCTTAACCTGCAGCAGCTTCGTGCGTCCTCCAGAGGCGACGACGCACGAGTCCGGAGAGCCGAGCCGAGCTGCACGCGCTCACAGCAGCTGTCATGCCGTAAACGGGCTCCACACAACACGGGGGGGACCGAGATCTGACATTTTCCGCCACCTTTCAGTTACCACTTCTATCTTTTAATCCAGAGTCATGGAGTTTTGGAGGCAGTGCGCGATGTGGCTGATCAGCTGTAACGTGCTGCCCGCGAACCACCGAGTGACTGCGGACTCGGCGCAGGTGTTCGACCTGGCGCAAACCCTGCGGGACGGGGTGCTGCTGTGCCAGCTGCTCAACAACCTGAAAGCTCACACCATCAACCTTAAGGAGATCAACCTCCGGCCGCAGATGTCGCAGGTAGGTCCGGGTTTTTATCAGAAAACTTGTGGCTGAAATGTGCGCAGAGGAAGCGCTGAACTACCAGAACAGAGCTCCACATAAACAATGCAAGGAAGTTTTTCTATTCTAAGAGTGGATGCTGCATGGTCAAACTCTACTTTTTATTTATGCTTTTGAATGCACAAATGACACAGAGTCAGCAGTAGATTTTTATTTGCTCAATCGTAGAAGGTAGAAGATCTTTTTAGGAAAATGGTGACTTTCCTGTCACTCTATTCGCCAGAGAAAATGCTCAAAACTCCAAAGAAAATGACACAAAATATGCGTGTTTTATTGTAACCAAAGTATGTTATTGTTATTATAATCCACATTTTAAAGTTATATCATCAAAAGCATGGTTAGAGTCATGAAATTACCATGTGCCTTGCATGGGTTAAGAATTGTTTAGTGACATATTTTGACTTAATTGAATGTTTTTCTTCTATTCTAAAGATTTAATACATAGTAAAGCGTTCTAGTTATTCAGTATGATACTAAAACACAGAAATGTTAACTTATGAATAAAATAGTTTGCAAAAATAGCAGTCCCTTGATTTCATGTCACTGATGTTGGACCTTTATTTTGAAAAATTACTACATGCCTGCAAAAATCTTCTTGGTGCAAAAGGTCATTGGAGGACACTTTCTCTTTATTTGTTGACAATTTTACATGGACTGTGAGGACTTTTTAGGTGATCTTTAAAAAAGTCTCATCTCAAGGTAAATGTCTGGTCATAATCCCTTAATTTAAAATAAGTTTTTCTGCACCAAAATAGGTAAAGTCTTCATGACAACGCCACGCCAACTGACGTAAGTTTAGCAGTGAGGAGAGAGATCTGTGTTTTCTGTGGTTTATTTAGCACTAAAAGTGGAAACAGGAGCTGGACTGTCTGACAGAAAAGGGACAGAAGAAAGCTAAACAGGAGAGTGATAGAGCACGGGCTAAAGGCTAAAACTCAGTTTAAGCTGTTTGTAATAATGTTTATTCCAACCCACATGCAGAAGTTAGTCTGCAGTGATCTGTTCAAATCTGAGTCTATCAATAAAATGAAGAGCCAGGTTACGTTTGCTCTGCTTGGTGAGGTTGGAGTTGGTAGATGAACACTGGCAGGACAAAACCAGGATTCACTAACGTTACTGACATGTCTTAGAGCACAGAGCTGTGAGAAGCGCCACATATAGCTTTGCAAGATTTTACTGAAGGATAGTAGCCAGTTAAAAGTAAATTCATCACCTTGTTGCATTTTATTTGGTGAAAAGTTGTCTTAAACAAAGCAAAGTAGAGTTAGAAAGGAGAGCTGATCTACTTTCACTTTCATTTTCACAGCAAACACATCAGGAACGTTTGCGCGAATCCACTTCATTAATAATCCACAAGATCAATAATTATGAAATACAAGTAATTATTATATATAGTTTTATTTTTTTTTCAAGAACTTTTTTTTTAATATGATGTAATTCAAATAGATAGATCTTTAATTTATGTCAATTATAATTGTTAGTGGTACACTGTTAAGAGACAATGTTTTCCTTTTCAGGACAGAATACAAATGAAACATGAAATTGTCGTTCAAAATGCCACCATTTTTATAGAATGGTGCAAAAAGAGGATAGACAAAGCTTTCTACATCTCCCCTTTTTCATAAAAGACAAATAACGTGTCATTTCTTGCCGCGTACGGCAACATTTGATCATTTTTCATACGTCAGAATCTGCAGAGCCACCCTCCTGTTCTTCCCCGTCTTTTATCTCTTTTATGATAAACTGACAGGTGTCACTTTATAAAAAGAGTTTAGTTTTTCCTTCCAAACATGACATTCAACCCTTTTAATTCCTATATGTCCATATGTAAAAAATATCATCTCAAAGCAATTAAAAGTCTTCTGATGTACTGAGGGAATGTTTAATGTCTCTCAGCCTTTGAAACCTAAAGGGATGGTCAAAGCCTTGACCTCTCTTTACCCATAATTCTCTCCTCTGCCACTGGAGAGGCCTGATAAAAATCCTGTCTTTGATCCACCCATTAGCCAGGGAACTTTATTACGTGTGCAGAAGCTTGTTGGGACTGTGTGTGTCAGCTGTGGTTTGTGTCACTTTGTCTGAGACACGTATGTTGGATACCAGAATCACTTCCCTCTTTAGATACGATTTATTTCTACAAGCTACAGAACTCTGCATTAAATCAAAGTATCTCAAATGCACGGTTATCTTTCTATGCTGATGATGTACAGCTCAGCCCTAGTTACACTTTCTTTCTAACACTATCAAACTTAAGTTTAATGATTTCAAACTTGTTTCAGAGCTGTAAAATCTGCCCTCGATTCTCACCTCTCAGATTGAGCTTGATTTTAAATATTTAATTTGATAGCTCTCTCTCTCGTTTTCACCTCCCATTGAGGTTAGACTTAAACATTCAGATTGAATCTTTAACTAGAGAAAGTTCAGCTTTCATATATCAGATGGTCAACAAAACATGTTGCCTCTGTCTCTAAATCAAGCTTCAAGTCAGAGTCTTCTCTGTGGTTTACTGAAGTATTTCTATACTTAAGCTTCTAAGTTTACTACTTGGTTGAGTGCATTCCTTCTCATGGTCACAATGCGGAAGTAAAGAGTCAGTTTTGGAATATACAAAGACTTAAGGGACTGAAGACAAATCTTTATACTTCAGTTCAGGCAACATCTGAGTAACAAAGCAGGTTACACATCAGCCTGCACATACCTGCAATGAAGCGAAAGAGTTTTTATGCACGGTAGAATTTGTGCATCTCAAGAATTGTGTTGTTTCATTCCCCTTTGCATGACTTGCCCTGAAAGCCAAATATCAATCTCTCTAACCTTTGGATGAACATTGCTGCAGTCAGGGCTGCACTATATTGGGAAATAATGACATTAATATGTTTCTAAATTTTACTGTTTTACTCTGTTCTGCTCCCTAACTCTCCCTGAGAGAGATGCTTACAGGCTCTCACCTTATTGCCTCTGTCAACGTCTGCCCCCATGAACACGATTTGCATTTCAAAGAGACTTAATCATTTTGATATCTGTTAATCATTGACATTGATGTTTAATATTTCCTGCAACTGATTCTTCTCACATCAGGTCAGACTTGCAATAATGCACTCTTGCTCAGAGGTACATCACTGAAGTGGCACTGAGTCAAGGATTAGGAGCCCAGTTTGAATGTTGTGTTTATAAACGGTAACAAAAATTTCTGCAGAGCCTACCTTTAACATGCTGCGCCCTGCCAAGAACCAGAGGGACAGTGGCTCACTGAGTGACATACTATTATTCTGAGAAAAAAAATCAGAATTTAGAGAAAAAAGGCAGAAATTTGAGATTTAAGTCAGATTTCTTAGTGTAAAGTGAGGATTTAGTGTTTGGAGCCTGAATTCTTTCTGAAGTCTATAAAACTCAGAAATTCCGACTCTTTTTTTTTCCAAATTACAACTTCAAACTCAGAACTGTAACTATGAACTCAAAATTATTAAGACTCTGACCATTCATTTAAAACTTAGAATTTGGCTTTTTTCTACAAATTACAACTCAAGATAGTTTTGTTGTCAATTCTGCAATACCTGTGACATATTTTTTTTTCTTAGAGTTTCAACTTAAAGCTCAGAGGTCTTACTTTTTTCCTCAGGTTTGCAACTTTAACTCAGGGTTCTAACTCTAAACTCACAGTGAGATCGTTTTTCCTCAGAGTAATAATCAAAAAATATTGGACCTTGTTAATTAATTATTTTCCTTGGGTACTTTTTCCTTTTCTTTAAAAAGGAGACACTATGCGACAATGCAGAACCATATTCTGTCTCTAAAGAGGAGTTAGCACCACCAGTTTTGCTTAACTTAACCTCTTGAGACCTAAGCTTCTCTAAGCTTATTTTATTGTATAACAACTAAGCTTGGTATTTGAACAAGAAGTTATGTTTTTGAAGTTATTAGGTAGCTATCAGCTTAAGTTATAAGTGTTATCATTCATGACTACACTGTTTTTTTTCACTAAAATGGGTATAAAGTTGTGATATCACCAAAAGATGACATCGTAAGTGTCTCTAAATGTGGCTCATACATCAACGTTTAAAAATAAATGAAGTTTAATGGGTCCGCAAGGCAGAAATATAATGTCCACATATGAAGATGCTAGGTCTTAAGAGGTTAAAAAGGTGAAGTTACGCTTTATTAAAACCCATCAGAAGGAACACATGACAATTATTATTTCTACTTCAACACTAAAAAACACATTTTGAAAGTACAAGTTAAACATATTAACTGAAGCGATGAAAAGCCTCAGTTTAGCTTAAAAAGTCTCATTCTCTGTTATAAATCAGAGCCAGTTTTCTGCAGCCGTGTCGTGCCAGTTCTCTGACAGTGCATGTCTGCTCATCTTTTATGCTTTTGATGGACAGTGAAAGCAAACTGAAGGCACAGTGTGCAGAACAATAGATCGCACTCGCCTGCAGCTGTAGGCCATGTGAGTTATGGTCCAGAGAGGCATGTATGTCAGCGGGCTGCAGATTTTAAATGGTCCTTTCATTGTGCCCCGCTGACCTAAGATCTGAGGAAATGGAGGCAAGTGCACAAAGGTAATGGAGTGGACGGCATTAGAGAAAATGCATGTGGAAGTTGAGGTTTTTAAAGAGTGTGGATGTGATGGTAAATGTTATGTTTATAAAAGGGAGAAAGTCAGAATCATTTTTTCTTTGTTGCTGTGAATGCAGTAAGGCATTCACAGCTTATGTTCTTCTGTGTCAAAATTCTTCCGCCCACTTTTTCAAATCGCTTCTCCTTCAACAAATTTCACCGATTTTCACCATTCAAACTTCAAAACGTTCAGCTCATTAATTCGGAGACGCCTATGTTTTTTTGTCCGTTTAAGCTTTACTTTCTGAGATATTTTACTTTTATCGCGATTTTTCTTCCATAGAGAATGACTGTAAAACGTTCAGATTTTAAAGATTTCGGCCAATTCTTCAGCCTCATTCAGACCCTTCTCATTCAGTCATACTTTCAGCCACAAACTTCATTCAACCTGCAAAATGTTCAGCCATCATTTGGCTTTCTTCAGTATATTTCTATCACTTACAGTTTCTTCACAAAACTCCTTCAAAGGTCAAGAAGTTTGTCAGCCCTTGCAGCAGTTTAACATTGGTGTGTATGTGAAAGCATATATACACACACACACACATACAAACACACACACACACACACACAAACTTTCTAGTGACATAAATTTCTTTCATTGTGATTCATCCATTTCCTTTAATTCAGATGATTCTTTAATTCATCCATCTACATTTTCATTTTGTACATTATTTCAATCCATTCATCCTTTCAGCCACGATTTCATGTTCATGTTCAAGAGTTCTCCTTCAACATTTTGTATTCAGCAGTTCAGCGCAAGCTTTTTCAAGATTCATTCAACCATTTTCAGAAAAATTAAGTCATTCAGCATATTCAGGATTCTGCATTAGCAGTTCAGCGCAAGCTGCTTCAGCTTCTGCATTCACAGCGCAATTTCTTCAGAAATTGCTTTTCTAGTTACAGTTTGGTATCAAAATAACAACAGGAAACACTTGACACAAGGTTTCTAGAGATTGTGTTTGATGATAGTGTTTTAAAACATGAAGCCCACTATGTATGCAGTTTCCTCTCTGATTCATGTAAGAAAAAGCAAACAGGCACCAAAGCTGTGGCAGCAGTCTGGGGTTTGAGCCTGGTGGGGTGTTAAGCTGCCATGTTCATGCACTTCCTCCACAGACACACTCAGGGCCCCGGGGGGCGGCTGAGTGATTACAGGCGTCTCCGTGATGAGCTGACGTGATAAAAAGCTGCCTATCTGTTCTCGAGAATCTCTCCACAGCTCTGTTTGTGCTGCAAATGATGAATGCACTTCATAGTTGAGTCAGCACGTACACTGGCTTGTTTACCCAGAGAATGATCTATGTGTGTGTGTTTGAGTTTCTCTCTGTTGTTAGTAATGAATTTTCACCAAAAGTGGACACAGTCTGCTTAAAAGTTGTTGGGCGGAAGTGTGACCACGAAGACCTAATTCCTTTAATGAAGTGACACCAAAAGAATAAGTGTGAAATTTCCAGTTTTGTTTGTGTTCAGTTTGTGCTCTCATTTTCTAATAGTGACTCCAAGCCCCCTGTGCCTACTTACTTCAGATTTATTCAGGGAGAAAAATAAACAAGGGGGGCATTCTTTTGAAATGAATGAAGTCCTTAACCATGAGTACATGAACATTTTCTGTTACGTGCACAAACCGAACCAAAGTTTATATAGTAAATCTCACAAAACTACATGTGGACTGTGCAAGGGCTACTTTTCTGATAATGACATATATTGATAATAATAATGATTATAGTAATAATATAGAATTTATTTATAGAGCGCTTTTCAGTAAGTCAAAGACGCTAACGTATGAAGCTAAAGCTCTGTACATTCAGCAGAAACTCAACAACTCTTACAGCTGGTACTTTTAAGTGATTTATGTGATATATATGGTGGTTTTCTCAACTCTCTGTCAGTTGTGCCCATCAGGGTGTCTGTATGTCTGTGTGCATCGGGGCGGAACTCTGCAGTGCACGAAACAGAGAGAGGCAGAAATGATCCCTTGTTGTAAATGAGATAAATCACATAAAGTTTTTGAGTCTGTTACATTAAAGAATGAGATCTAAACCTGATCTATGAGACAGGTTGCTGCTTTATTTTCACCAACATTTCAATTTTGGATGAGGAAACTCCGACTAATCAACCACCCTGATTAATTGTACTCAGATAGGTGCAATGAAATTAAATTTAACCTGTTGCAAAGCATGTTCATCATCAGGCTGGATCTTTAATTTGAAGGCAGTAAACTCTCATTCATAGCTGAGACATTTGTTTCTCATTTTATGTCATTTCCAGGAACAGATTCATGTAGGTTTTTATTTGTCTGACATGATCTCTTTCTCTTTTTCAGTTTCTGTGCTTGAAGAACATCCGCACGTTCCTGACGTCTTGTTGTGATGTTTTCGGGATGAAGAAGAGCGACTTATTCGAGGCATTTGATCTCTTTGATGTACGAGACTTTGGAAAGGTAATGACTTTTCATTCATAACACCATATAACACCTCTGTTGCTGCAATAATATCTTTGCCATAAAGCTGTTTGTGTATAGTGCAAAATCTATGTTAAAGAGGGGTATTCTGCTGTCCCATATTTGAAACATGGATTTGAAGCAACAGTGCTGGATGTTTGGTGTAAATGTGTAGATTTCAAAACGGTTGAAGAAATTGAATCATTTTGTTGCCTGCTAAAAATGGACCATTCTAAAAGCACGAGATCTTCATGAGATCTTAACGAGATCTTCGTGAGATCTTAGCGAGACTTGCCAAAATAATGATGTCATCGCTTCATGATCTCCTATTGCTTCTTGACGTGTTGGAGGGGGACGTCCTCAAACTCTGAAGTCTGCTCCACAGGCTTCCACTGGCCGGCCAATGAAAAGAAAGGGGGTTTGTGGAGCAGGGAGCCTTAAAGAGACAGCAGTGTTTTAGTCTGAGGCTGATATAATGATTGTCTAAAACATCTGGGTGAGGAAAATAGAGACTTTTCGAGCTTTAAATCATGCAAAGCTGCTTCAAGGGAATGAGAGGGATAGAAAAAAGCAAGATACCCCCTCTTTAAGTATCACAGAATCCTCTGAACAGTGTGTACTTTGTCACCTCCCAAAGCAAACTTGAAATCTTTTCAACATGGAGTAAACAGCCATCACCACCTCTATTTCCTCTTCTTTGCATTTTTCTGCTGCACTTCTGGAGGGTTTGGCTGTCTGCTTTTTATTGCTGTGTTATTGTGGGAGCTGGTTTTGTGTGTGTGTGTGTGTGTGTGTGTGTGTGTGTGTGTGTGTGTGTGTGTGTGTGTGTGTGTGTGCACAGTGTTACCAGGTCAGTGGGTTTGGAGTGTGCTCTTTTATAACTACAAGACTTCTCGCTCGCAGCAACGGAGCCTGATTTAACGCAGAAAGAAAGCACAGTCACTTTGACCATCCTTAGTCCAACATTTCCTTAGATCAGTGCATGAGTTTGTGTGTAATTACTGAAGCAAAACATTCATCCTGGGTCCCTTGTGCAATATATGCTCCGTCCGTACTACACATTGGTGTTCAAAAGTCCACCAATCAGGCTAAATATGCATGAGTAGAATCAAAATTCACCTCCCTGCAGAGAGCAGACAGTAATCATTGATTCCATAGATTGTTAATGTAGGGCGATCATATTCTTAAAACCCCAAAGAAGGACCCTGTACCCGGCCTCTTGGAGATCCTGCAACAATACACAAAGATCCTCAAAGACGACAAAGAAGCTTCATTACCCAAACATTTATTTAAAACACTACTTTTGGTTTGAAGTGAAAATTTTCTATGATGCAAACATAAAAAGTGAGTAGAAACCTGTTTCAACAAGTTAAAAATGTAGAAATGTAAAATTTTGAGAGAAATAAGCAAAATTTAAACTTCAATCTCATTATTTCGACTGTATCTCAAAATGTTGTCCTTGTTATCTCAAAATATTGACGTTTTATCTGATAACTTTGACTTTTATCTCATAATTTCAACTTTTTATACCATAATTTTGACAGTAATATCACAAAAATATTGACTTTAGTCTCTAAAAATATTACCTTTTATCTCATAACTTACTTTACAGCAAACAAATTGACTTTTTCTCATAACTTCAACTTTTTATCACACAATTTTGACTATTGATTAAATTCTAGACTTTTCTTCTCATAACTTTGACTTTTCAGCTCAAATTTTGTCATGTAATAAAAAATGTATACTTTTTATCTCAGACTTTTGACTTGAATCTCTGCTATTATGACTAAATTACCACACTATGTTGACTTTTATCTCAATACTTTGACTTTTTATGTCAAAATTTTGTCTTTTTTTCTCGTCATTTTGACATTAAATCACCAAAAACTTGACTTTTTGCCTCAAAAATTTGACTTATTCTTACAAAATTTTGCCTCAAGTTGTCTCATTCAATTTAGAAATTTTACTTTTTATTGTAGAATTTTGACTTTTTTTTCATCATTCTGACTTTTTATGACAAACAATTTGCCTTGTAGCTCAAAATTTGTCTTTGAATGTGCCAAAAAAAAATCTCACACACCAGTCACGACCACAGGGGAAAGTGAGGTACTACTGTAAATCTGCAGTTAGTCTGTAAAAGTGCATTTTCACTTCAGCATTTTCTGCCTGAGAGTGCAAGCAGTCAGAGAAAACTCTAACATATTGGGAAATTTTATAAAATCCCCTGGACATAATTTTGCCATAAACAGAGGACATGTCAGAGGACGTTTGGTCACGTTAGCTTATGGAGCTTTGCGTGCAGTTTCCCACACAGGCTCTCCTTTCTTTCCCTTCTCTGCGTTCAGTCCTAAAGAAGCTTCCAGTTAATCTGGCTGCTGATAATCCCATAGGGGAGGTGCTGCCTGCAAATATGTACGCTCCATCCCGCCTGGGCTGCATAATCTCAGTCATGTTCAAGGGATGTCCATCAAGCAAACACGCTTCCTGACAGGGGGGTGGGGTGGTGGGGGTGGAGAGATTGAGCTGCATCGTTAGAGCGTCTGCAGGTTCAGCCCTCTGGGACCGGCCCAACGAAGGGTCAGAAAGTCGAACAAGAAATATTCAATCTCTTCCGCATTTCCCAGAAAACATTCAAAAGAGAACATCTCAAATCTTAGCTGCTTTAATCCACTCGGTTTGTGCCAGTAACTGAGTATTAGTCCACTGAATATCTAATGAGGCCTCTCTAACCTACATTCACCGCTCACTTACTCCAGGCGTCGCCCTGCAGCTGCGTTCTGTAGATGAAACGTATGAAGGGGGGAAAAAGAGTTTTAAATACTTTTCTGGGTGTTTTTGCCTTTATGGATAGAACAGCTGAAGAGAAACAGACATTATAACAACACATTATAGGCTCATGACTGAGTGCAAAACCAGCAACTGCTGTATCAAAACACTGATTGTGGAATTACTTTCCAAAACAATATTGTGCAAAACAGTGAAGACTGAAGTGTTTTACATTTGAGCTGTTAATGTGAGTTGAATGTAAGCCAGTTTTCACCAGTGAAAAATTCCACACTTATGCATAGCAGCTTACGCATTTATTCCTTTTGCGCTAAGCATTCAGCACTTACGCATTCTGCACTTATGCATTCGTTCTGCGCTTTTGCATTCAAGCATCCCACTTATGCTTTTGGTGCTACACATGCTACACATCTGTGCTACGCATTCAGCACAACGCATTTAGCAAAACGCGTTTTGCGTGACGCTTCTTGCACAATGCAGTCCGTACTTCCCATGTTGCACTGTGCATTTTGCGCCATGCATTTTGTGCTAAACAATTTGTACTATGCATTTGGCACTTGTGTATTCTGCTTTCACAGATTCTGCAATTACCCAGTCATTTTGCGCTTTTGCATTCATTCATTCCACTTACACATTTTGTGCTTATGCATTTTGCGCTACGCATTTTGTGGTTACACATTTTGTGGTTACACATTTTGCTGTTACACATTTTGCGCTACGCATTTTGCGCTTACGCATTTTGGGCTACACATTTTGCGCTGTGCATTTTGCGCTGCGCATTTTGCACTACGCATTCTGTGCTACTCTTTCCGTGCTACGCTTTCCGTGCTTCCCATGTTGCCCTATGCACTTTGCCCTACTCATTTTGCGCTATGCATATTGCCCTATGCACTTCGTGCTACACATTTAGTGCTATGCATTTTGTGGTATGCATTTGGCACTTATGTATTTTCAGCACTTATGGATTCCATACTTACTCATTAGTTTTGCGTTAGACATGCTGCACTTAAGACTTCTACACTTACGCATGTGGAAGGAAAAGTAGTTCTCACCAACCGTGTATCATTTGGACAAAATTACAATAGTTAAGTTACTTTCTTTTGTTCCCCTTAACGATAAACGTTACCTCAAATATCTAAAGTATCAAAAGTATCAATATTTAGATTTAAGAACCAATTTTAGAGCATAAAGATCAGGTACTGGATGTATTGATATTTGAGTATTGATTTGCACATCACTACAGTTCAAAGAGAAATGAAATGTTTGATCCAGAGTAGATTTGATTCTTGAAGACAAAGTGAAAATAAATGTGTAAATGTTTGTGTGTTTCACCTCTGAAAGAAAGTCTGTGCCCCAGTTAAAGAACTGGGCGGTGAAAAAGTCCAGGCACGC
Organism: Thalassoma bifasciatum; assembly: GCA_008086565.1. Taxonomy (NCBI): domain Eukaryota; kingdom Metazoa; phylum Chordata; class Actinopteri; order Labriformes; family Labridae; genus Thalassoma; species Thalassoma bifasciatum. Next base: position 195,409 of record RPOG01000575.1, on the reverse strand, counting down.
CTCTGCTTTTGTCTGCAGGCTGAATGTGAAAGTGCAGCCAGAAACATACGAAGACTAGAAACAGAAGCAAAGAGCTAACCTATTTCTGTCAGGGAGCTGCAAATTACATCTGTCTTCATCAACTTACAAAAAGGAAACTTTATGTTTGATCTGAAAAAGTGGCGCACCTCATAAATCCAGATTAGCTCAGTGACAAACAGTTCTTCTTTCGTCCGTGTGTTTGAGGTTTTCAGAAACAGACGTCTAAATGTGTCCGCCTGTGTCATTTAGGAGTCACTCCAACTTTTTTTTTATGATTTAAGAGACAATGCTGTGACTTTTCTTCTATTTGGCTCAACTTTTGCATTGCTGTGGGGATTTTTTGTAAGGAGGCCACACTCACCGCAGTGGTTGGACTTTAGCTCAGCTTGTGGCTTCGCTTCTCAAGTCAAATGTGGCTGAAACTGAGCATCAGATCGTCACAGGAGAGCCAGGTGTGAGAAAAACAAGTAGGGCAGTCTCAGGAGATGTGCAATTCTTTTAAATTATTCTATTATTTCATTGGAATTAAAGGTTCTTCCCCTTCTTTCTTAGAAAATTCACACTTGATTTTTTTCTTCTGAAGAACCACCCCTCTCTAAAACAATAACTCGTGCACCTTTTGTCGCTTCAGCTGTTACAGGTGTGGTATCATTTTCGAAAGTTGTAATATATGAGGCAAAGTGAAATCAACATTTCTCATCTTTTTGCATATTACCCAAGAAATGGAGTCATTCATGTACAGGAGATAACACTGATAGTTTGACTTTCTTGACTCAAAATGTCTTTTTTCAGTTCTCTCGTGATATCAGAGCCCCACACTGATAATAAATAAGTCAAATTATTTTCTTCAGAGGCCTCCATCAGGTTTTGTAACAGGAAAGACAACATTTCAGCTGCCTTAAATAACATCTGAAGATACTTTTGAAGTTAAAAAGACTATCACTCACACTAACAGCACGGCTCTGAGAAGTCACATGAGCACCTGTTCATCAGACAAAGCCACAGCACTCATTCACACAGGAAGAGAAGAGACAGGCTGTCTTATCTCACCTCATCTACTATCACTTTAAAGCATGCCTGCGTTACCCAATCCTGAGGTGAAAGTCAACTTTAAAATGGTTACAGGGGCTGCATTAGCTGCTTCTTCCTGACACAAACATTATATCTCCCCCTCATCATTGACAATCTACTCATAGTTAGTCCAAGGATTATTCACATCTAATGTAGGATTATTGCACACAGAGTGAAAATCCTTGTTTAAATCTGATGGTAAACATCTATGCAAACGCTCAAAGAAAAGCATGTCTGCATGGGAATTAAATGCATACATGGTCTTTGTTAATAATGCAGAGCAAATCTGTCTTCAACCATTTGGTGCTTCATGGTCACAGCTGTAGACAACTATCACCGAAATGAAATAGTCTTAATGGTGGAGCTGCATAAAAAACCTCAGAGCAAAGGTATTGAACAGGCTGTTTGTGATATTTGGCAATTTTTCATGTTGTCAACAAGTTTGTTTATACATGGCAGTGGCACTAGTGATCCATCACTTTTGTTTCCATGTTTATGTTAAAAACAGAAATGCCAATCTAAATAGCTTTTATACATGATCGTAATATAAATGACAGAGAGTGTTGATGTTAACATTGGTATCAGTAGACAAGGTATGGCCTTATTTATTTTCATAAATGGCAGTGGAAAGGTCACCCTTCTTACTGTACCTTTCAAATGAACCCGTGTATTACTTGAATACAGCTAATTATTTGGGTAGTTAAGTACTGAATGTGAAATAATACAGTACTTTTTATTTTAGGATTAGAATCAGAATCAGAATCGCCTTTTTGGCCAAGTACCTTCAAGAAGCGTACAAGGAATTTGACTTCGGTTTTAACAAAACCAAGTAAGAATAAACATTAAATATCAAATAAATTTAAATACAGATATTAAGTAACTACAAATTTGAAAGAAAAAAATACATATTCGCTTTCTTTTACAAATAGTACTTGACCCAGTTCAGTATTAAACAGACTTAAACATCCTATATATGTACAGTATATATATAATTCTAGCCTTACTATCAGTAAGGCTAACTGGGAAAATAAGGCTCCAGTTTGTTAGGGAGCATAAAAATTGGTCTATGGTGAAATGGAAGGTCATGTGGTCTGATGAGTCCAGATTTACCCTGTTCCAGAGTGATGGGCGCATCAGGGTAAGAAGAGAGACAGGTGAGGTGATGCAACCATCATGCCAAGTGCCTACTGTACAAACCTGTGGGGGCAGCGTTATGATCTGAGGTTGCTGCAGTTGCTCAGGTTCAGCAACATTATGATCCCAAAGAATGAGGTCAGCTGACTACCTGAATGTACTGAATGACCAGGTTATTCTTCCCTAATGGCATGGGCATATTCCTAGATGACAATACCAGGATTCATGAGGCTCAAATTGTGAAAGAGTGGTTCAGGGAGCATGAAGCGTCTTTTTTATACATGGATTGGCCACCACAGAGTCCAGACCTTGACCCCATTGAGAATCTTTGGGATGTTCTGGAGAAGACTTTGTGCAGTGGTCAGACTCTACCATCATCAAAACAAGATCTTGGTGAAAAAATAATGCAACACTAGATGGAAATAAATGTTATGACATTGCAGAAGCTTATTGAAACAATGCTACAGCGAATGCGTGTTGTAATCCAACAAAATATTAGAGTGAGATCTTTGTTTTAATCTCCCGTTCTGTCTTCATCTTTTCATCCTCTGTCTTTAAGTCTCATTTTGAAAACTTCAATTTGAACATTTTTATTTTTTCCCACCAGGTTATGGAAACCTTATCTAAACTCTCCTACACAGCAATGGCACAACAACGAGGATTCAAGTGAGTGTCATAATGCAAAAAACGAAAGAACAAAGTTGTAAGGATTTAGAAAGTTGCTGAAGGTGTAAAAATGCTCGTAAAAGTTGCAGTTTCTGTTTGTACCGTGAAGTTACTGAACCTGAGCTGACACTGCAGCCACACCACATCTCACCCACTGATTCACAGTTTTACATGATGTTTTTCTTTATTACCAGGAATGAGAAACACAAAGCTTAACCACTAACGAGGGGATTAGATCAAAAAGGCATAAAAACATGAGACTAAATCAGGATATTTGATAAATCAGGATTCGTTTCACCTGCATGAGACCAATTTGTGTTTTGTGCTTTTTTCTGAATCTACATTAATACATTAAATCCTTCCTAATAACTGCTTCTCTGCTGTGTTTTTCTCCACCGAACACTTGAAGCTCACGCTGATTTTTCTGTCATTTCCAGGCCGTTCCCGACCGAGGAAAGCCTGAAAGACGAGGACATTTACAATAATCTGGAGGACTTGATTGAGTACGTATGAAGCTCCTCTCTGCGGGGCCGTTACTGCTCTTGATTATTTCTGCTCATCATCCCTGCTCTCCAGGGGTCCGACACCCACCTGTTTCGGTAAAAGGCTTGGCTCTGTGTCTGTCTTACTGTCAGAGGGAACAAATGACTAATTCTGCGTGTTATCTTCTTTGCTGAGTGCAAGCAAAACCGCCCACTTCAAGATGCGTAAATGAAAAAGACGAGACCGTTCGAACAGATATTGTGTTGTTTTATTTTCACGTCACCTCACAGTTTCAGATCCAATTTTCTTTTTATTTGTGGAATCAGCTCTTTGTAAACATTTCAGATACACACGGGGAGTAGAAATTAATGATAAATTCAGGAATATGAGACAAACAAACACAACAAGAACGTCTTTTTAGTCCATGCGTATTCATGCGTTTCCTGGTGGTTGTGTTTTTTTTCAGTGAGAGCGCTTTAGAGGATGAAGACGACTTGTACGCAGCCGTTTATGGGCTGGAGGACGACAACGCAGGTGGAGAAATTTATGAAGACCTCATGAGGACTGAGCAGCAGCCTCCACTGGTAAACATATATGTAAACACACACACATGAACACACACTCACTGTTGGGCAAAGGTCTTAAAAAAGTTAGCTTCTCCCAAGATAGATAGGTAGATAGATAGATAGATAGACAGACAGATAGATAGATACTTTTATTGATCCCTTTAGGTGTGTCCATCAGAGAAATTGACATCTCCATCACAATTCACAGCACTGTACAAATACACGATAGGCAATCAAAACAGTCAGCACCGTTAAAACTATAAAAAATCTATAAAAAGGAAACAAAGTTAAACATAAATAGTGCTTTAAGATGAATTCAAGTATGCTGTGTGTACCTGAGAGGGATTCTGTATGTGCACAGGAAGAGGAATATAATAATAATAATAATAATAATAATAATAATAATAATAATAATAATATATTATTATTATTATTATTATTATTATTATTATTATTATTATTCAAAAAATAAATAAATAAAATAAATGATAATAATAAAAAATAAGAATAATAATAATAAATGTATAATATAGAATGTAAAATATAATAATAGCAGTGATTGTATAATAATAGTAATCACAATAATAATAATAGTACAATAATATTAATAGTATAATAAAAATAATTATAGTATAGGATAGTATAACAATAATAATAACAATAATAATAACAATTCCCAACTTATTCACACAAACATTTTCTCCTGTTTCCAAACATAGGGACCTTTTATTTCACTCTTTAAATGAATAAAAAGGTGATTACCTTCAAAATCACTTCAATGTTCCAACATGTTCTTTCCTGAAAGAAACAGGCCGAGGTGTTTTATCATTTTGACAAATATAACAGGACGGGCATAATGTAATGAAATTCATAGAAAGGACCGCAATGGCAGAAAACTAATATAATTGAAAGAATTAGAATGAAATAAAAAAAAAAATAGAAAAGAGTAGACTTGAAGGGAGAAGCATGGAAGGTTTTGTAACAGAAAAAGTGAAAATCAATGAAACAGAACAGAAAAACTTCCAAACAAATAGAGTAGAATGACATTTTTAGAGCCTGAAGTGATGAAACAAAAGAGAATAGAACAGAATGGAAAAGAAAAATAATTGAATAAAAGGGAGAAGAGTGAAATGATATGGGATACAATAAAATTTATGAAAAAAAAAATGATTAAGAAATGTAGAATTAAAAAGACTAGAAATCAAGTTGTATGGATTCTAGCAAATGGATTAGAATATAATCGATTTGAATTGGGTAGATCAGAATAGAATAGAAGAGAACAAAAATAGATGAATAGCTGAAGTTGTGTGTGTTTCCAGAAGCAGACAGAGGTTGATGTTCGGAGTTTCTGCCTGACGGAGATCAAACAGACGGAGGAGAAGTACACGGAGACGCTGGAGTCCATCGAGAAGGTAACGACGACTTAAACTTAAACACGTCAGAGAACAAAAATTATTTACATGAGTGGAATCTGCGGGAAATTTTAGGGAAATTTTTTGTTATGAATTTCCCTTTTTTCCATCAGGGTATTTTTATTGTCTCCTTATCTGACATCGAATGTGTTGTTTGTTGTTTCAGAATGAGTGAACCTGAGCTGCATTAATGTCACCACTTTTATACATGACAATTGAGCTTTTTCTTGTATTTAAATACTGCTTACATTGTTTATTCTGTCTCTGTCTTGACAGTATTTTCTGAATCCTTTAAAGAATTTTTTCTCTGCGGCCGAAATCGACAAAGTTTTTGTCAACATCCCTGTAAGTTCTCCAGTTTTCTTTCTCAACTTTGGCACAAAAAGTTCATTTTCTTTCAGATACTGACGTCTTCTCTTTTCTGCAGGACCTGGTTAAAGTTCACAAAAGCCTGATGGTTGACCTGCAGGACTCCATCCTAAACAAAAATGCCTTAAATCTTTACCAAATCTTCATCGACTATAAAGACAGGTATTCATTTACACAGCATCACTTTGCAGTCGACAATCTGCAGCATTTGAGTTAAAAGATGAAAATAAAAACGTCTGAAACCTAAATTCAACTCTAACTAGGATTTGGTGGCATTACTTATTTCTTTGCATGAGAGGAATAAATTGTTCATCTTTTTATTAAAACATGCAGTGAGGCATAATTATGCCAGCTAAAAATATCAAAGTACAAACTTGGTTTTGTTAAGAATTTTTAGCCTCTTTACGTCAAAATTTTGAGATTAAAAAGTCAAAATTTTAAGACCAATTCAACATTTTAAGGAATAAATCCAAATTTTTGGATGAAGTCAAAATTTTGGGACAAAAGTGAAAAAATTGAGGTTAAAAAGTCAAAGTTCTGCGGTAAAAAGTTAGTATTTGAGATAAAAGTCCAACATTTTGAGCAAAAAAGTCAAAACTATGATGGAAAAGTCAAAGTTCTGTTATGAAAAGTTCACATTCTAGGACAAACAATCAAAAAATTTGAGATGTAATGGATACATTTTAAAGTAAATTGTTGAAATTTTGAGAAAAAAAAATCAACATTTTGAGAGCACAAGGTTGAAAATTTTAGGTAATGACAAATTTCAAAAGATTAAAAGTTGAGCGAAAAGACAAAATTTACAGGAAAAATGTGAAACTTGGAGATTAAATGTTACAATTTTCATATTAAAAGTCAAAATGTTTTCAGAAAAAGTTTTAATTTTGAGATCAATAGTCAAAATGTTCTGTTACAAAACTATTTTGAGATTAATAAAAGACTCAATTTTGAGGACAAGCAGTCCAAAATTGAGATGAAAAGTTAAAGTTTTGTGATGAAACGTTATTGATTTTGAGATAATTAGTCAAAATGTGGGGAGAAAAAGCCTAAATGTTGAGATATAAACTTAAAATTTTATTTAACAAAAGTCATATTTTTGCCAAAAAAGTCAAAATTTAGAGGACAATTATCCAAGAATAAGAAGTCTTGAGATACATTTTTACTTTGTAAACTGGCAGAAGTGGGTTTCTGTACATTATATTTGTTTACATTGTAAATGCCTACACTTCAAATAGAAAAAGAGTGTTTTAATGAAATGTTTGGGTTTTGAAGCTACTTGGTTGTTTTTGAGTTTCTTAATTTTGGGGTGATTTTCCTAATCTCCAAGACGGGGTGTAGAGGTTCCTTTTTTGGGTTTTTAGGGAGTGTCACCCCAGTTTACTCAGTGTTGAAGTGAAAGATCAGCGGTGAACTGATAAAGAATACGACAGACACACACTCTCTGAGAAATAATCCGTCCGTACTGAAGGAGGAGATTTCCTTCAGTCACTCACATCATGTGGTGAAGCTGCAGCTGCTTCTGTATCAAGAAATCACTCGATATCAACTTTAACCCAGAACCACATGATTGCAGCTTGGTATGAATAACACTTTTCAGTTTAGTGTCACTTTCTCAGCCCTCACACACACACACACACACTCACACACTGCTCTTTTCTCCAAACTGTCTCGTCTCTGATTTGCAGACTGCTCATTTATGGGATTTACTGCAGCAGAGTGGAGATCGCCATCGCTGTTTTGGACCTGATCTGTAAAGAGAAGGAGGACGTGCGCCTGAAGCTGGAGGTGTGTTACCTGAGGAGGACAGATACTGTTACAGCGCCCTCTAGTGTTTGTCTCATTCTCCTTTAACAAAAGTAAACAGGAAACAATCAACCACACAGGAGATTTTGATTCTTAGATACACCTAAAAATCAATTGTTATGCTGTTTTAAATATGTAAATCTGTGTGTTATGGTTCCAGGAGTGTTCAAAAAGAGCCAACTATGGGAAGTTCACACTCAGAGATCTGCTGGTTGTTCCCATGCAGAGAGTCCTCAAGTACCATCTACTCCTGCAGGTCAGTCTGAGTATTCATTCTTAGTATTTTTAATGCACCTAATCAAGTAAAAGTCACATTTCAGACAAAGTCATCTCACAGAATATGTAGAATATACCAAAGTTGATCCAGTGACTTCTCTGTAATCTAGATTAGACCGTGTATGTTGCTTGTATAAATCTAAAGCTCTGTATATTCAACGGAAACTCAACAGCTCTAACCGCAGACGTCTTTAAATAAATGTTTTTATCAGGATGTGAAAATGTGAGAGTTCAAAAAACACATTAGAGGAAACGAGAGGAGATTAAAGTTACAGAATGAAGCAGAAGAAAATAGTTCAAAATGCAGGATCGGGAATGTTTGGCGCTGAAAATTAATTCCTCAATTTACTACCTCCGTCTCTCCCTACTTTTCTTTCCTTCTTCCTTTTCACTACCTTCCTCCCTTTCCTCTCCTGTTTCTCCACTCCTTCCCACCTTCTGTCTTTCCTTCCTTCTTTCTTTTGTTACTTTCTTCCCCATCTTTCCTTTTCCTTCCCTCCTTTTTTTCATTTTTCTTCCTTCTCTCTGTACTTCCTTTTCCCTTCCGTAATTTACTCCTTTCTTTTTCACTACTTTCCCCCTCCCCCTTTTCTTCCCTTCTTTCCTTCTGGACTACCTTCCTCCATCCTTTTTTCCTTCTTTCTTCCTTTCCTTCCTTGCTTCCTTCCCCCTTTCCTTCTTTTTTTACTTTCTTAACTTCCTCATCTTCCTTCCTTCCCCCTTCCTTTCTAACTATCCCCGTCCCACTTTGCCACTCTTCCTTCCTTTGACCACCCCCATCTTCATTCCTTCCTTCTCTTCTTCCCTTCCTTCCTTTTTAATAACCTTCAACCCCTCCTCCTTCTTTCCTTCCTTCTCTCCTTCCCTTTTGACTACTTACCTCCTTCCTTCCTCCCACTCTTCCTTTTCTTACTTCCCCCCACCTTCTTCCTTTCCTTCTTTTCTTACTTTTTAACTACCTTCCCCCTTCCTCCTTTTTTTGTTACTTTCTGTCCCCATCCTTCCTTTTCCTTCCCTCCTTTTTTCCATTTTTCTTCCTTCTCTTCTTCCTTTCTTTCCCTTCCTTAATTAATTCCTTTCTTTTTTACTACTTTCACCCTTCCTCTTTTTGTTCCCCTCCTTCCTTTTTAATTACTTTCCTTCCTCCTATTTTCCCTCTTTCTTCCTTTCCTTCCTTGTATCCTTTTGTCCTTGCTTTCTTCCCTTTTCCTTCTTTTCTTTACTTTCTTAACTTCCTTCCTTTCTTCCTTGCTTCCTTCTCTTGTTCCTGTTTTCCTTCCCCGCTTCCTTCATTTGTTCCCTCCATCCTTCCTTCCTTCCTACCTTTCTAACTACCCCATGCACCACCTTGCCTCATTTCTTTCTTTTTATTTCTTGTCCTTTTTTCCCTTCCTTCCTTCCTTCCTTGTCCTTCCACTCTTCCTTCCCTCAACCACCCCCATCTTCTTTCCCTCCGTCCTTCTCTCCTTCCCTTTTCTTACTTCCTCCCACTCTTCCTTCCTTCTGTCCTTCCTTGGTACCTCACTTCTACATTTCTTTCTGCCCTTTCTTCCTCCTTTTCTGCTACTTCTCTGATGTTTTTAGGTCAAAATAGTCTGAATACAAAAATCAAACCTGATAAAATCCAGATCCTGATCCAGCCATAAAAACATCCTGACATATTTTTTCTATATCGCCCCCTAATAGAGAACACTTTCCTTGTTCAGAAGCAGAGTTTGCTGATGTTTAACGCAGCACGTAACACTGTAGAAAACTGACTCTTATTATCTGGTATGAAGAGACACTTGAGGGACAGGTGAGCTTTGATTTCATCAGTCTTTAATGATGGATAAAGGATTTTTTACCAAACTCAGAGACTGATTTTCAGGATTTTTGAAGGATGACTCCTTCCTTTAGAGCAACACTGAATGAATGGATTCAGCTGCTGTCATGTTTTTTCCTGTCGGTGCGGAGAAAGGCCACTTGAGGGCGACATCCTCCATGTTTCTGCTTCATGTTTCTGCTTCATGTTTCTGCCTCTTTCACAGAGTCACAGCAGATTCTCACTGTACAATAAAACATCTGTTTCAGGAGAATGTAGGATGACTGACTGAAGCAGAGTATTTTTAAAGATGTATCTGAAAAACAGACTTCCAAGTGTAAGACAATTTAGTTTCTCCTGAGTACAAAACAGATTTTCATTCAAATTCATCCTCACATTTCTAAACTGATGACATGAATTCAGTCACACGTTGTGCAGAGTACTTGTTTCCTTTTCTCAGCGCCTGGTTTGTCTGAATGTGAGGTCAGACTGGAGCTGGCAGAGCAGGTGAGCACAATGACTAGACAGCTGTTTTAAATTGCCGTGGAGGGTAAAGGCCTCCACGGTAAATGGCGATGATCCCGGGTCGTTCTCAGTCGCCCCCTGAGGAGACACTTCGCCATGAAAAAGAAACGAAAAGGAAGAGGGAAGCGGAAACAGCAGCACAGATAAACCGCTCATTCCTTAATTTTGAGCTGATATTACTGAGGTAATTAACGCTTAATCAGCCTATAAGTATTCAATCTATGATGCATTTTAAACATTACCCATAATGCACTTATTTGCAATGCTACACAACACGTTACTCTGCAAATACAGTCTTAGCAGCTTGTAATTAACTTGCAGCATCTGGCGAGAATCAAACAAGATTCCTTATGTGCTGCAGACAAATAATAAGCTCGATGCTGCAGTTTATGAGATAATACAGAAAAAGTGGCGTCAAATTCAGAGAAAGAAGATATTTATTAACAAATACAATATTACATTATTGTGTGTGATTATATTTGCGGTGGAAGTGACTCAGTCTGGAGAAGTTTAAGGCTTTTTGTCCCTCATTGTTGTTGAGGTCGGTGAAGACAGTGAGTGGATTTCATTGTGTCAGAAGTGATTAGATCTGAATTAAAGCAGCAATAAGATGCTGTGAATTATATATCACTAATAAAACAAATACTGGAACTGTTGCATGTCAGCTCAATAAACTTCAAGTTGTTTGTCGCAGAAGTTTTAATGAAGCAGTAAAAGTTTTTCATTCATTTTACAACAGAATGATTATTACTGAAAACATAATGTGCGCTTAACCTGAAGAAGTGCAGCAGTCAAAGATTGCAAATGTGCATATGTAGCATCCAGTTGCATGAAATAGAATCAGAAAAACTATGGCTATAAGAGGATGTAACTCAAATATGTTTTCATGCAGTCTAACAGAATTTATGTTCTAAAAGAAAATTACTTTTAATTGTATGCGCATAAAGTTTTAGAGTCTGCCGTCTGCTGCCAAACTCATCAGTTCTCTATTTGAGAGGACTTTAATTTCTCTGATTTTAACAAATTGTCAGTCTGCAGAATGCCAAAACTGCATTGTGAAATAATCATTATAGTAACTCGCTAAACTCATCTTTAATCTTCCTGATTTTTTTAAACTGAATGTGTTTTCTGCATCTTTTCTTATGTGTCATCCTCAAACAGGAGCTCGTCAAGCACACTCACGACGCCGCAGACAAAACCAACTTGAAGATAGCGCTTGATGCCATGAAAGTGAGTTTTAAAAAAAACACCTCTCATCCATTAAGTTTCATATTTGAAATAGCAAATCATTTATCATCGCTGTTTTCTTTTATTTTTGCTTAGAAACTCACAACATCTAGATTTATCAACAACACTTGAGTTAAGGATGTAGCAAAAATAGAGGAAGTTTTGAAAGCACGATTCAAAATCTTCACCAAGAGACATTACACAGAAATCCCTTCTCTTTTATCTACAAGGAAGTTAGCTTAGCTTAGCTTAGCTTAGCATATGGATAGGCAGTCTTTTAATAATAATAATAATAATACATTTTATTTAAGGGCGCCTTTCATGGCACTCAAGGTCACCTTACAAGAATAAGTGCATTAAAAGATGACTAAAACAGATATAAAACAAGCAATACAATATTATGCAATATAAAAAACAATAAATTAAAATACATACTAAAAACATATAGTATATAGTAAATATAAAATACATATTAAAATACAAATACAATACTTTTATCTCCTGCTTCAATAATTAGGCTAAAAGAGAGCTAACATTTCTTCAACGTAAAGCTCCTCTATGTGTCATACCAGTGGTCTTCAACATTTTTCAGACCAAGGAATCTCTGATTGATGGAGAAACAGGCAGCAACATTTTTAAAGTCTCCTGCTTCACTCTGTTCATTCTCCCTGAAATAATGATAACAGACTCTCACTTTATCACCTCTGTCTCTCTCTGACTTCTTAAACACTACTTGTGTTTGCAACGAGTCTTAGTCATGTTAAGAGTCAGAGAAACAGTGGCTCACAGGGTTTGTCCTCCTCCTGCGTTTTGCCTTTTTTGTAGGCTTGGATAATCTTTTTCCAGAGCGGTAAATCAATAAAAAGTAATGTTTAGAGACATTTCTAGAACAAGCACACTGCAAAAACTGAAATCTAAGCAAGTCATTATGTCTTATTTTTAGTCAAATTTGTCTTACTATTCTTGATTTGAGCCACTTTTACTAGACAAGGTCATAAAAATGTCTCATTTCAAGTTTTTTTAAAGAAAAAAATGAGGCATCAATTGCTTGTAACAAGTTAAAAAAAATATATCTGCCAATGGGATAAGATAAAAGATTCTTGTTTTAAGACATCTTTCTAATTTCAAGAAACTTCCCGGGTGAATTCGTCTTATCCCATTGGCAGATGTTTTTTGACTTGTTAGAAGCAATTTACGCCTCATTTTTGTCTTAAAAAAACTTGAAATAAGACATTTTTATGACCTGGTCTGGTGAATGTGGCTCAAATTAAGAACAATAAGACAATTTTTACTACAAATAAGACAGAATGACTCGCTTAGATTTCCGTTTTTGCAGTGCACAATGAAGATGGTCCACCTTTGAAAGAGAAAAACAGTAGTTCCTACGGGAAGCAAAGCAAACTTTATGCAACAGTTTACTTGTACGTTAAACTACGACTGTTTCAAGTTTTATGGCAGCTCTTGAAATCATACGGCGTGGGAAGGAGGACGTGAAATTAATAATGAAATGGGCAATCAGAAGATCCAAAATTCAAGCTGAAAAACAAACAGGGCCTGTTCTGACTGAAGACAAAGCAATAACATGAATAAAAACAGAAATATTTGGGAGCACATATTTGAAAGTAAAAAAAAAAAATTGCCCTATCAACCAAAAAAGTCATGGACCTCCTAAAGTACCTCCACAGACCCTCTAGGGGCCGCGTACCCCCTTTTGAAGACCTCTGTGCTCTGCCATTGGTCCGTTTTTAAACATCTGAACATGAAAGTGTACAAAACCAAAAAGAGCAGCACAAATATATCTGGGGTGAAGTTTTTCCTCTGAGTTTTATAAATACATGAGCCTGACTTTCTGACTTATTTCACTTCCTCCAGACTGAGCTAACCCAACAAAATCTGTGTGTGTGTGTGTGTGTGTGTGTCTAACCCAGGACCTGGCTCAGTACGTCAACGAGGTGAAGAGAGATAACGAGACTCTGAGGGAGATCGACCAGTACCAGAGGTCTATTGAAAACCTGGTAAACTAAAAAGTTCTTTTTTTCTGATGCTGTCAGCGGGGGTTAGTATAAACTTTGTGAGAGAGCAAAAATCAGGACATCATGTGGCTTCTTTTTTTGTAGAAGGTCACATCTACAATTAAAGTTTGACCCGACAAGGTCAGCGTTCCTTCAGCTTTTGATCAGAGCGAGGGAATCAGTGAAACGCTCTTTGTAGGCTCCAGGTTTTAATGCTGGTGAGAGAAAGCTGCCACTTTGTTCTGGCTGCTTCTTTGAACACATGACTAACCCTGGCTTCATTTACATACCTGTACATTTCATTTTAATCACCTGATTTATTCCCTTCTACAAAATTAAAATCCTTGGATTTTCCAAAAAGCCATCCTTTTAAAGTGAAGTCAAGGTTTTTAATCTCTACCATCAGATCAGGAGCTTTTTCAAACCTTTAAAGCCCAGTTTATGTTTGCCACAGTCTGACAGGTTTGACTGAAGAAAAACTAGTTAAAAGTGAAGAATGAAAGAGGATCAGGGCCACTGATTCTTATTGAGGTGAATCAACATGGTCTGTGTTTATTCTATTAAAAAGTGAAGTCACTCAAAGTTTTTATGCTGATTTATTTTACTGTAACTTAACTACAAACAAAACAAAATGTGTATTTATACTTTTATCATGAGGTCACTTGTTTCCACGATCGGGTAGGTCACTTTTTGGGCTTATTTTCTTAAAGCAAGTCGCTTGTTTCTGTCACGAGATCTGGCGACACTGTTAACAGTCCAACCAAGATGATTTTTGAAAACTTCTTTCAAGTTGAAGTCAACAAAATCCTGAAAATCTCAGATATTCTGGAGCTACAACTCCCATGGAAATTTTTAGGGGAACTGTCAGGAAATGTAGCGAAAATTTTCCACCTCTTTGCAATCAAACGTCACATATGAGTCGATTTGATTTCATCTATGACGAATCCATCAGAATTTCTTTGAGTGACTTTTTGAGAGAAGTTATGTTTTTGAACCGTCTCATGCAGGCAGCTTATTCCAGGCAGTAAATCCTCTATAAAGAAAAGTTCTTGTCATGTGGTCAGTACATGGATTAGGTATAACCAGACAACCAGTGCTTCCTTGTCATGTCATATGTTCATGACAAAACTCTGAAAACTCAATTTCAAACTTGAGAGTCCATCAATAAAATGAAGAGTCAGGTTACGTTTGCTCTGCTTGGTGAGGTTGGAGTTGGTAGATGAGCACTGTGCATAAACGGGAATCACAAATGACCCTTTTCCACTGACATGTCTTGGCCCTAGTCTCCTCGCCTCTACTCGATTTGTGTTGTGTTTCCACAGGCGCGGGACTACGCGTCGGACGCCAGTTTTTAGTACCTGCTTTACCCTGGTTCCAAGCGAGCTTAGTCGATACTAAAAGGGGACGTCGACAGACTGCTGGTCACTCATTGGTCAGAGAATGTCGTCTCCGCAGTTTCTGACTCTGTACAAATCACTTACAAGAGGCAAACAAATAAACAGGTTTTTAGTGACAATTAAACCCGATGGCACAGAACCAGACTGAATGAACACAAAATACAGCCCTAAAATGCACCTTCGTGATTCCTGAATAAGTTAACAGTCCTTATTAAACGAAAAAGAAGTTTTTCGGTTAAAAAAGTCTTTCAAATTAAATAAAGTTTGTCGGCGCAGGAGCGATCTGTCTGCCACGAGAGTCTTTAAGCACCAATCAGTCCATTAATCCACAGGGAACCAAAAAAGAAAACCAGTTCAAAGAAGAATGATTGATCAACAAAAAAATCTCTGGTATACCAGGCCCAAAAATCAAACATTAAAGTGATCTCACTGGATCCAGGGAAGAGTTGATGTCAGGAAGCAGCTCCTTCGTTTTCCTCCGCGTGCAGCAGCACGAGGCTGTTGTTTACCTCCGTTGTAATGACGCCCAACATTGAGCCGCTGTATTACTTTAATGAAATCTTTTGAAATCTTTGTTTTTTCCTTTAAAGACCACAGTGGCACATATGTTAGTACTTCTGTGCAGCACTTTAGCGCAGCTGTGTTATAAGATCCACGCCCACCGCGAGTCTGTAGTCGGGCGAGTGGAAAAGCTAACCAAACCGTGTAGAGCTGAGTCGAGTCGAGTAGGGCTGGAATTGTGAAGTGGAAAAGTGCCATAATGTTATGATGTTACACATCTCAGGGCACCGCGCAATAGGTAACACTGAACAGATATTCTGCTCACCTTCTGGACACTAAACTACAAACTGAGTTTACAAAGTTTACCTTTTGTCACGTTTTGAAAAGAGTCATGTCTTTATGACAGTGGGCGATGATGCTCATGGGCAACAAAGTCTTTATCATGGAAAACCAGACTGTCCTTCAAATAGCAAACAACAAGAGCACATTTTGATAAAGTTTGACTGTTATAGCATGTTTCTTCAAACACATTCTTTCACATATTTTCCTTCATGCTTTTAACTGGCTTTAACTTTATCCTTTTCCAGAATCACCCTCTGATCAGCTTTGGCCGACCGAAAGGAGATGGAGAAGTGAGGATGGTCTCCAGTATCGACAAGAGGAAACAAGACAGGTCGTTCTTAGTCTGGGCGGGAAATTGGGGGTGCAGACAGGGAAAAGAAAAAAAGCAGGCAATTAATTGTCTGAAAGAGGTTTCTCTCCTGAAACATAGCTACGCAAAACTTTTAGCATACCCATAAATTTTTACCCCGTGTGTGCTGCTTGGACTCACCGACAACCAACGCAGCTGTCAGATAGTGGAGCGCAAACATCACTTTTTCTAATGTGCTGATAACAAATCACTGCTTTTAACTCTCATAGAAGATAACTTTCTCACAGTACATCTGCAGCGTGATTTAAAACCTTTGAATAAATGTTATTCAGTATAAAATAAGGGACCGTGAAAAAACTCTGCCGTCTCTTTTTACAGACATATCTTCTTATTTGATGTGGCCGTGATTGTTTGCAAGAGACGAGGGTACAGCTACGAGATGAAGGACATACTCGACCTCAACCATTTCAAGATCACAAACAACCCCACGACAGACAGAGAGTGCAAAAAGGTGAGTCGGCTAACAGAGTTTCTGTGGATTCAAATAAAAGGATGCAGCACTGTTTTATTAGTAGTCGTGCACGGAAATATTACCTCTGTGTTTGCATCTACCTCACTATTGTAATAACCTTAATAATGTTTATGTTTACGCCTGTGTTGCTTTTCAGCTGCAGGTTTTATTGCGTATATAAATGTCAGCTGCTTAATAAGAGTTATCTGTGTTGATATTCTCGTCCTCTGTGGGATTTTCTCCTTTTTTTAAAAGAAAGAATAAAATGACCTTATCCAGGAGTGTGCAGGACCTCCCCCCCTTTCGTCACCCCGCACACTTTCATGCATGTTATTTTTCCCCTCGTGGGAACGTTTGCAGCCGCGCCGTAGTGGAGGGGACTTGTTGATGTCTTGTTGATGTATGCTCACAGATGGTGTCTTCTCACTCTGCTGCTGATTGCTAATGTAAAACTGACAGCTTGCCAGAGTGAAATGGTTCTGTGGAGGTTTTTTTTTTCATCAAAGGGACTCCATTATCAAGCTCATTTACTCTACTGTGGAATCATGACGTCTGAGTGTGTGTATGTGTGTGTGTGATTGGTGAAGGACATGCACCGTTCTGATGTGTTTTTGGAGGATTATTTTTGTCCCGTACATAGTTTCCCAATTAACAAGCTCGTACTGAACATTTAGTGCCAAAATTGATTCCTGATGTGATTCATAAGGATGCTCACTTTCAGGAATCCGCTCACTGTTTACCCACATCCACCTATAAACGCACACACACACACAAACATACACCTTTGGACAGAGATGCTAATACCAAGTGATGAATGTGTGCAGTCCTCCAAGGCTGCTTATAGCCATATATCATTTTCTGCTAAATGAAACTTCAGAGTGTGAATGCGGTGCCACTGAGCACCCACACAGTCATCAATGATTTAACACTCAGCAGAGCTGGAAAACACTCAGGACTCTGCAGGGTTGGCCAATCACTAGTGGGTAAACTCCGAAACATTCCCTGCTCTTAGATCTTTGCTGGTTTAAAATTGTTCCCACGTATCAAGGTTTAACCTGTAGGGGGCAGCAGTGGTGGAAGAAACAGACTGTACAGAATGTTGCTTGAGTGTCAGTGTGTGTTGAAGCAAATCGTAACCCCAAGCCTTTTTTTTTAACCAAACTTTCGCTACATTGTAAATAACATTATTGTTTTATACTTATGTGTTGCTCCATTTGTCACAGTTAGAGCTTGTTGCTTGGTAATAACTGAGAAAGCTTCGCCTGAAAACAAAAGATACCCATTTTTTGTTCAAAATTGGTCAAAAAAATGAATCAGACCAGAGTTAAGGACTTTGGCAAAAGGGGTGTAGAAGTTTTATGAATTTTCATACTTTGGTCTTTTTGTTTCGCAAACACATGCACCATCTTAAAAGGACTATTCTAAGTGATCTTGAAAAAGTCTCACTTCTAGATACACACCTGATCATAATCCACAACTTAAAGTGCCATTAACAGTTCTGAAGTATCTATTTCCTAATGCTATTTCTCAGTTTATGGTTTGATTTGGACTGGAAATGGTTGATGTATCGCAAATCCAAACTCTATGACGACTGTGCTTGTTGAGGAAGTTTAGCAGTAAGAAGAGAGGTCTGTGTTTTTCTCTGCATACATTTTTTTGGGGATTTATGTGTAGAAATGTTGGACACAAGAGCTGGACTGTCTGACAGAAAAAGGACAGAAGAGCAGAAGAAAGTTAAACAGGAGAGTGATAGAGCATGGGCTAAAGGCTAAAACACTTGCTGAGCTGTTAGTTATAATGATATACTGACTCACATGCAGCACTTATATTGTAGTGCTCTGTTCAAACCTGAGAGTCAATCAATTAAGTAGGACATAACCAGGCTTTACTAATGTGACTCGTTACAGACACGTCTCAGAGCACCGAGCTGTGAGTAGCGCTAAATGTAGCCAGTTACTAAGCTGCACTACAAACTTAAAAAGTTTACTTGTTGTCATGTTTGAAACAACAGCGCTATGTAACCATTGATTATCTCATTTTATCCCATAAAAAATTTTCTGGAACAAAGAAATGAAGTGTTTAAAGGGTGATTTGAACTCCATTCATTTTAAACAAACCAAACAAATACTCCTTGGTTCATCACAACAGTTGCAAGGCAACAAGCAAGGGCTTATGGGAAGTGGAGTCTTTATCGTCAAAGCTTTTCCACAAAGTCCTGTGCAGCTACTTTAAACTGTTCTTTGGAGATTGAATGGACTTTTCTTCATCGCGTTTATTAGTTTATCTTTACACCAGACTTCCCAAAGCATTTTAAAAGAAAATGAGACATACGACAAGACGTGGTAATAAAATAATTTCTATGGTCGTGATATGACACTGGAGAGTGTGTTTAAACAAAGAGGCATGTATGTACCTTTAAATTCGAAGCAAACCTGATTAAACCTTAATTTTTGCTCAGTTATTCTGCCTCATGGGCATTGACTACATACTTGGCATGCCACTTTGAATGAAATTGAACTTTAGAGCTAAAAATGGATTTTATGTCCTTGAATTTGAGGGATATCAAGGATTATTTTTCAAGTCGGTTGAATGCAATTTCCAAGCAATTGAAATCAGTTTCTAGTGGCACAAATCTCAGTCTATACTTTTTCCTGAATCCATATGAGTTAACATTTTTCAATTTCCAAGGCTTTGTACAAACTGATTGTATTTCTATTAGTATCAGCTAATATTGAATCACTTTTGTTCTTCGCTCTCTCACACTCTCTCTTATCTCCACATGTTATTCTTGAATGTTCTTTCCCGTATAACCTTGAATTATATGTGGCTCTGTGTACCCTGCAGCCTGCTCAAATACAACCTTCAGAGGGAGATACATCGACACAAACGGAAAGATAACATTGTGTGGTTATTGAGACGTAGGAGACAGTAAACAATGCAGCTGTGTGAGAGAAAAACATGGCGGTGGGGTCACTCAGTTCGATTTTTTTTCTTCTCCTGGACCTCCGTAGTGGTGCTACGGGTTCTACGTGACACACCAGCAGGGGCACACGGGCTTCGAGCTCTTCTTTAAAACCAGAGAGCTGAAGAAGAAGTGGCTGGATCAGTTTGAAATGGCCATGTAAGTACACACACACACACACACACACACACACGAACACAGCATTCTTGATAATCAGTGCAGAAAAGCAGTGTGTGTATCACTGAACAAAACAAACTGTGTACTCGCATTACCCTGTGCATGTTTGTGCGTGTCTGTTGGTGTGTGGTGTTTATTTGTCATTGTTTGCATGCATGTTATTCCAAGGCCGAGAGAGGTGTTGACTCTTTCATGAGCACTGTTTGATCAGGCCTTTGCCGTAATCAGGCACATGCTGCTGACAACGGGATGATAACACACACACACACACACACACTCATGGAGCCACACAATCATAAACTGTGCCAAAGAGCTGCAAAACTACAAAGAAGCCTCTCTGCCTCTGTGTTTCTTCATATCAGTGCTTTATTCAGGTATATCTTTTGTATTATTTTGTAACAGTGGGGGGTTTTCTCAGCCAGATATCCCGTCTCCGTCCTTTGTTATGCTGATTTGGGGGAAATACAGTGTTGTTTTGACATTATTCTCTGATTGACTGAGCAAATGCTTCTCTTGTTTTTGTATGGGCGGATGTGTCGGGAACGTCCCTGATATGCATGCTGACTACCTGATATGGCCTCCCTGAATAAAGCTTCTTCCTTCCTGCTTCTTTTTGACATGCAGATTAAACCGAGCTGCTCTTTTCTTACTTGTACAAAAAGTATGAGTTAATAAACCTCCATGACAGCCGGGCCTTTGACACCCATTCATTCCTCTGGTGTAATTTCCCAAATTTAAAGAAGAAACAGCCTCTTTTCACACCCTTCTTGGGAGTGTTATTTTTTCCCACACAGGTAAAAGGTTTGTGTCTGAAAACAGCTCCGCGCGCCTCTGTGCATTGGGTAATGACACCAGAAGGGGCCCATTCAGAATGTGAAAATTGTACCTGGGCTCCTGATGAAGGACTCACTTATGGGAGCACTCAGTTTAAGAGGCTTTCTGGATGGTGTGTTCAGTACAAAAAGGCGTTTTTCTGCCACAATTTGTTTGTTTGCGTTTCAGAGAGGCTGCTTATTTTTTGGCTGTGTGTTTTTTTCCCCCCGTATTTGAACACTTTCAGCTCAAACTGGATTTTTCAGGGTGGATTCCAGTCTTTACTTACGAGGAAATAATGCTGTCAGGTAAACAAATGTATTAAGTGCTTTGTGTGTTGATAAAGAAATGAAGGCTGTCAGTGTTAACATGTTAATTGCATTGTGAGATAAATTTCATTAATTTCATTATCATGCTTTTGAATTTCCCTTTTAGCACATTAAGGCCTCTCTTCTCTTAATTCCGCCCTGACTAAAAATAAAACTTTACTTGAGTGCTGTGTAAACATCTGCTTCATCAAGATTTGTTGGCTTGTGAGGAAAAATCCAACTCCAACAGTTTATTTTCACACATTTAATTTATTCATCAGGGACTGTGATTCACTGTCTCACATATGCAAGATGTTTGTCAACGTGCGAGGAATCTCATGTACGAGCTGTGAGTTGTGCTACTAGAAACTGAATTTGAGTTAACAACTTTACATTGGTCTGAAGTGAAGAGGATTTCTTTGAATCTTTGCCTCATTACTCTTCCCTGCAGAGGTACTTAACATAATGGTCATGCCACAGTGAACTCAAAATTAATTTTGTTTACTAGTATTCAAGGAATACTGACAGTTGATTTTTCAAATAGGTTGAATACAATTTGTAAGCAAAATAATTCAGTTTCAAAACATAAAAATTAAATTCAAGCTCAAGCAATATAATGATTCAAATTAAGTCTCTACTGGCTATAATGGCATAGGTGCAATTATCTGCTGCTTAGTTTTCAGTCTTCACATCTTTTCCTGCCTGTGATAGGAGCAGTGGTGTGCACAGAGGGGGTGCAGGGGGAGCGCTCGCCCCCCTTGTGACACAATTATTGAAGAATGCACACTGAAGTGCCTTCTTGGGACACAAATCAAATGCTGAAGTGCCCGCCTGGTTGAAAAACCACACTTATCTTCCCCTTTGATTGGTTAAAACATGATAAACTACTTTTCATGGAGCCAAAACAAATCCCAAAGAGCCCTCCCAGTTGGTAAACCACACCAATCTTCCCCTTTGGCTGGTCAACACATGATGAAGTGTGCTCTTGGGAGCCGAAATGCACGCTATAGTGCCCTCCTGGGAGCTGAAACACATTCTAAAGTGCCTTCATGCGGGTTAAAACATGTGCTAAGGGGCCCTTTTGGGAGCCATGATATGCAAAAGTACCCTCTCAGGAGCCAAACACTTGCCACAGTTCCCTCCTTGGCACCAAACTTGTGCTAAAGAGCCTAAATGGGAGCCAAAACATGCACAAAAATGGACCTTGTGGTTGGTGAATCCCATTAATCTGCCTCTTTGGCTGGTAAAACATGATGAACTGCCCTCTTGGATGGAGGAATATGTGGTTCATGCTAATGTACCCTCTTGGGTGCTGAAACACTTGGTAATGTGCCCTCTTTGGAGCAAGACCACATCCTAAAATGCCCCCACAGGAACCAAAATTGCACTTATGTGTCTTCTTGAGAGCCAAAACATGTGCTAAAGTGCCCAATTGTGAGCTATAATATGCTAAAGTGTCCTTTTGGGAGCCAAAATATGCTCTAAAGTTACTTTATTGTGGGCCAAAACATGCACTACAGGGCCCTTTCGGGGGCCAAAATGTTCTAAAGCGCGCCCACGGGATCCAAAGCATGTGCTGTTTTTGCCGTTCTATTCCTTTCACCCCTGCCCTTGAAAATGTCTGTGTGCACCACCCAATAAGGGGCTATGTTCTTCTCTTCTTTTGCTTTAGTTCTTTTGATAATGATGGCCAAATATGTAGGTGCCATACAGGGAATTTCTGGACACACATTCAGCACAGACAACTAATGAATAACATGCATCTTCTACTCTTCAGGTAAAGTTGGTTTGTAATTGACACATGGTCATTTTTTTGTTCCTTAGATCAAACATCAGACCAGAGAAAGCCAACCACAACTCCCACCAGTTCAAGATGCACACCTTTGAGAGAATCACTTCCTGTAGTTTCTGCCACCTCCTCCTCAGGTGAGATTCAGGCATCGTGGGCAGACGCTTTCATTTTGAGTCTCTGTGGAAAAAGCTTTTACATTTCAGTTTTGTCTCATTTTTCTCTCAGTCAGAAAAAAAGAAGATATTGACTGAAGAGGAAATGCCTCATTAACACTGTGATTAGTTGTTATAAAGTGTCAGCTGTCTCACTTACTGGCAGACAGCATCATTTCTATGCTTATGAAAAACTGAAGGTCATCCCTCGTGTCGTTTTTCTTATCTTGAGACTTGGACAGACGCCTGGAAATTCAAAATGTCAAGGTATTTCTCATAAGGAAGCTGTTATACATGCAATACATCCTGTGGTTTATTGTGTCCAGGGGCATCTTTAACCAGGGTTATCTCTGTCTAAAATGCGGGCTGGGGGCTCATAAGGAGTGTCTGGGTCGGCTGGGACTCTGCGGGAGAACAGGTGAGACCAAGGCATTTCGCTTCTTTCCTCTAACAAGTAATTTCAAGTAGCCACACTTTCCACCATATTTGCTGTGAATATTTATGCCCCTTATGGAACATTTCTTAATTTTTTTTTGGGTGACCTTTCCTCTAGCGCCACCATTAGGGCACAGTTACCCACAAAATATCAAAATCTAAAAGGCAGATTGGGATGAAATTTACTGAGCACATTCATTTCTCCCTAGTGGAAGACCTCCTTACATTTTGGGCACTCAGGGAGACTGACACTTTCTCCAGCTTGTCAGAATTGTATATAGGATCCCAAACAGCTGGTTCATACTGTGACACATGGTGAAAATATTTATGGCCCCCAAAGAATTATCCTCTATTGCAAAGGGGTCATTGACATATAAGACTTTTGAACTGGCCATTTTTAAAATACTAAAAATAAGGATATAATTGGCCATAGTTCAAACATTTGGAATGTAGTGTGCAAATGTATTTATGCATAACCCCAATTAAGAGATTTTAGCGTTTTAAAGTTGAACTAAAAGGACACAGCCTTGAAGAAAAGTCATTTAGGGCGACAGTAATTTATCTCAAAACTAATATATTTCTCCAACATTACTTAGACTTCAACAAGTATCAGTGATTAATTAAACAGTTCAAGAAGGGCAGGCTTGTATAAAACTTTTAAAATTGCAAACAGAAAATAAGAATTGGAGATATCTTTTAGTTCTTTTGTTTACAGTTCCCTCTTTGTCTTTCTCACTGATGAGAATTTTGCTCTCAATGTCAGCTTTTTTGTTTTCGCTGCTTGAGTTTTTGCTCACGAAAAAAAAAATCAAGCAGCGCAAATGAAGAAGCTGACATTGAAATGACGAATAACTAAAATGTTTGCAGGAGTTAGAGTGGTTTTGTATATGGGGAAGGTATAAAAAAAACCATAATGTCTTTTAATGTAGTTACATGTTATTTTTCAACAGAAGAATTTAGTCAGACAGAAAAAGAAGGTGTCTCATCATTGACCCAAATACATGATTTTAGAATTAGAAGCAGTGAATTGTTAAGCGTGCCTCATGTTCAGCAGTTGTTGCATCTCAATATAAAGTCAGGCTCTGGCTCTTTGTCACCAGCATTGGGTCTGCAGTTCAGGTACATTACCCTCTCTGAATACACACACAGCTCTGGTCTTTGACAAGCCTCCTTAGCATACCCACGGCGGTCTTTAAGCATTCTGAGGCGTGATAAAGGCCAGCGAGAGGTTGACAGCTGAGGTTGTATGTCAGGAAGCCGCCACACACACTCATATTGTATTCCTCTCACTGTTTCTGTCTCTCACCTGACTGCAGATCCTGCCAAGCCCAAGCCTAAGGTAAGAACCTGAACTGCTTCCTTTCTTTGACTCAGACAGCAGTGTCACGCTGCACACTTAAACCCACTCAACTCTTAGACGGGGATTTTCTCACCCAAATCAACTGATATGTCAACAGCTGGTTCTGGTGGTGATCACTTTGAGCTTAGAACGGAGTGGTGGTGTCTTAAGAGTTTCTCATTATAGGACAAGAGCGACACTTAGCAGTCAGAGTGCAGGCTCACCATCCTAATTCTAGAGAAGTTGGGAAGACAAGATATTAATTGTTCAAACTGATAAACTTCATAATTTTTGTGCAAATATTCTTATATTTTATTTAATCCTTGGAAAGTTGCTGAAAAAACCTTTATTGCATTACTCCACAGGTGAACAGGTTCATTGGAAACAGATGAGTTTTATGATTGGGTATAAAAGAAGCATTCCTGAAAGGTGCAGTTGTCCATAAGCAATGATAGGGCCAGATTCACCACTTTGTCAACAACTGCGTGAGCAAACAGTCCAATAGTCTTAATGTACAACTGCAGGAATTAGGGGATTTGATCATCTACAGTCCATAATATCATCAAAAGATTCAGAGAATCTGGAGAAATCTCTGCACGTAAGCAGCAAGGCCCAAAACCAACATTGAATGGCTGTGACCTTTGACCCCTCAGGCGGCGCTGCATTAAAAACCCACATCATTGTGTAAAGGATATTAGCACGTGGGCTCAGGAACACTTCAGAAAACCACTGTCAGTTAACACAGTTCATCACTACATCTACAAGTGACAGTTCAAACTCTACCATGCAAAGATAAAGTCAGACATCAACAACACACACAAACGCCCTCGCCGGCTTCTCTGGGCCCGAGCTCATCTGAGATGGACTGAGGCAAAGTGGAAAAGTTTGCTATGGTCTGACAAGTCCACATTTAAAATTGATTAAAGACCACATGTGCTGCTGCATTCTGGGTCATCTGCTGCAGTTTATATGTGCACACATGGAGGCCTGCTAGTAGAGAGCTGCATTTTGCTAAAAAATTTCAGTTTCTTCAAAACACTGAATAAAACAGACTTGTTTTCTCAAAGCTCTGACTTTGAAGTTAGAATAAAAAAAAATCATGCCAGGAAACAAACCAAACTTCTTTTTTTACTGTCCTAACCTTCAACAACTTCTTTTTCAAGGGATCTAAGTCTCCTTCATACTCAGATGTGTCACAAACTGTTAATGTTTTGCTATAAAACTGTTCTTGAAAGGGGAGGTTGAATAGGCAATGTCTACCCACTGCCACAGTTTCTGGCATTACATAAACAATTTCAAGACTTGGCTTTAAAGAGGGGGTATTAGGCACTAATTTTTAGTCTTAATTCTGTCCCTCTGGCGCCCTTGTAGCGGCTTGTAGCGCCACATTATGTAAAAATCTTCCCCGTTTTGTAATGAAATTCTGGACCCCTATATTTAGTAGACTTTTAAACATAGAAAAGGGCAACACCCGCATTTTGCAATCACTGATGCTATATGTAAGATCTTATTACATAATGCAGCAAAGTTTATTACATATTGTGTTCAAGAAATTTCTACTAAATGTGTCAGATTTTTACAAAATGCTGCAACATCATATGATAGAGTAAAAAATGGGTTGCATTATAACATAATGCGGCGTTATTACATCATGTGGCTCTAGATAGTTTTATATGATTTTCAGCTAAAACGAAAAATTCCCTCTGCAAAGTCCAAGTGAACTGTCTCTTTAAGGCCCCCCCCCTTCAGTAACCCCCTTCATTCTGATTGGCCAGCCCTTTGGAGGCATATCAGGGGCGGGGCTATGGGTAGAACCTTGGTGTTTGAGGCCCATCCTTCAATTCAAGTCTAGTGAACAGATTTATATATGATGACATTATCAGTTAAAGAATGCTTGTTCAAATCTCATGCCATTTTTATCTTTTTAAATAAAGCATTTTGATCAATTTACCAACAGATTCAGTGTTTTCTTCAACGTGAAAATCTAGCACTTGGAAAATTGGTATATGTTTAGTCTGAATTTCCAACGTTTTTACTTTATGTCCATGTTTGAAATACCAGAAAGCAGAATACCCCCTCCTTAATGTGCAAATTGGCATCACTACTGATTCATGCCTGTTTCAGAACCTATTGAATCACAGTATAGATATTTTTCTCACATGGCAACACGTACAGAACTCAAGTTTCTCGAATCCCCTCTGTGCTGTTTGAGGATAATTAATCTCAGAGCAGTGGGAACGATACCTGGTGGGTTGAAATACATCGAGTTTTCTCTACTTTGGTTCCACTTTGAAATTGTTTGGACAGGCAGTCTAAAGAGAGTATAAAGCTCAGGGATAATTGAATAAAGAGTATGAGTCATTCATAAGGTCAGGCTGAACCAGGAGGAGTATGATTGTCTAATTCCTCTTCCTTACTTGTTGTCTTTCTTTTCTCTCTCTTTCTTTATCCATAGGAAAGTACACCACCAGCGCACTCAGGTCAGTATGGCTCGACCGCTTGGCCACTTCTGTGAACCTGCTGAGGGCTTTACGTGGTCCCTCTTAAGCTGCTTTCATCTGGGCTCTGGAACAAAACAGAAACACTGCGAGGATGAAAAGGATACTGTTAGTCAGAGGCCAGAGAGAAACCTGGAGGAGATAGATGCTGGTTTAAAGCAAACCCTCAGATGTTATCGCAGATATCCCACTCACTGTTTTGATCAAATATTACTCAACTTCTTTTTTTTTCCCCTGAAGACATTTTCTTTGAACAGCACTGACAGGAATCTCTCCAGCTCACACACAGGCTTGGAAAAAAAGGAAACAAGCAAAAGTTTCCTTTGCAAATAGTAAGAATAACCAACGAATAATAGGATGCAGAAGGATTCTTTAACTAAAGCATAAAAAGCCCCTTCCTCACCCCATGCAGCGATGCTGGGACCCAAGACGACATTGAGATGAATTGGAGTGGGTGGAATCATTACGAGGGCCGCGGCAGGAGAAATTTTCGGCTGGTAAAAAACACTTCCAGCAGTCTATATGCCTCGGCTTTAACCGCTGAGCTTTGCCTTGGTGATAAATCAATTTTCATGAAGGGCTTTATGAGGAAGACATCCATGCTTATTGTTCTTATTAAAAACACGAATATGAGATATTCCATTCATCTAAGGTCACCGCCAGCTAATAGCGTCCTCCGGGCTGGTTTTTGCGGGGGAGACATGGCTGGAGGGGAGAAGTGTCTGAAGGAGCTGGATGTGTGAGTCTGGAGAGAGTAAGTGGCTGTGTCTCTTAAGTTGGCAGGGGCGTTTAGTCTTAGCCTTAGCCCTCACGCTTGTGGCTGTATTTGTCTGGCGTGCCGAGGAAAGATTGGAGCTGCTCGGTGCAGGAATTGAGGAGATGAATTTCCTGCAGGAGTAAGTCGCTGCGTTTTTGGGATTGGAGCGTTTCAGGTGATTTAGACCTCAGTTACAAAGAGTGTCGGCTTGTGTTCGAAGCTGCGGGGCCATGATGGTAACAGAGTTGTTTCATATACATCATTAGCCTCAGGTATACAGAAAAGAGAAAGACAGTTATGATATTGTTTTTGGAAAGATTAGTCTGTGCCTTTTGCACAATGACATCCCAACCCTAAACTAAACTGGATGCAGAGTAAGGCTGTTTTGGAATTTGCATACTATACTAGCAGTACGTACTGATTTGCCCAAAATGCAGTATGCAGTATGCAAACAATTGCGAAAGTTACAGTATGCAAAAACTACCTGGATGACCTACTGATTCGGGAAAATTTCTCAGTGTGCATTGGACCAGTCTACCTGGCATACGGTTTGATAAAAGTTGACTCCATTGCATTGCATTGTCTCTGAAAATTGACCACAGAACAACCAAATACTTTTATGTAGCTTACAGTTAGAATTCAGTGTTTAGAGAATACTAATGCCTTTGAACAAATGGGTATGTTGCCAAAATTTGTGCCAATGTTCATTATGACGCAGGTCCATTAAGCTTAACCACATTCACCTGAAAAGTTCAGAAAATGTCTTATTACAAGGCAGTAAAAGCTAAAATGATGATCAACTGAACATATAAACATGCAGTTGTATCTTTGTTTCTTAAAATCTAAGCCTTTAATTGTTGCCAGTATCAGAGCTACATGACACACCAGGGCCATCTCTTTACTAGTTCTTATTTCAGTGCGTACATCTTCACAGTATCTTAATCTTTTTCTTGTGTAGAACTTTCTAATATATGCCTTAAAATGTGAGCGAATGTATATTTTTCTTCCCTTTCTGTTAGGTTTACCGAGGATGGTTGTGATCAGAGATTACAGCGGCGTCCCCTGTCCCCACTGCGGGCCCCCACTAAGCATTCACGCAGGGGATGTCATTGAACTGATGTTTGCCGACCTGCACAGCTCCTGGTGGCAGGTGCGTGTCACTCAACTCATCCTCGTTTTATCTCGACATCTGTGACTCTGAAAAAAAAAAAAAAAAAAAAAAACATGTCACGGCTCACCAGGCTGGCTCGATGCACGCAATGTCTTTGCAGTGTCATCGGTTTGAATCCCTGCTGCATGTCATCTCCTCTCTGCATCTCTCCGCCTGATGGAGGAGAAGAAAAAGCTCTTAGAAATATGTGAATGGGGTGAAATCAAGAGATAATTCACTGCATGTTATTGTTTCTGAAACAGTTTTTTATCACCGTCTGTCGTCTGTCAGGAGAGCCCGTAAATATGACACGATGATGAGGTCAACGTTCATTTGAAATATCAGGAAAAAGATCAGTATGAACTCCACTGATCCCCAGATACATTAGCAGCAGGGATATCTGTCTGTTTCTCACTCCTCAGATTGAATCACAGCCCACATCAGATGATCTAACCAATTAGTGGCTTCAGCTGATTAATAGAGTGCCACAGTGAGACGATAAAACAGCAGACACTTCAGCCTCCGGAGGATGTTTTAATGGTTGGTGTACAGACACATTTAGCAGCCATCTCACGAGGTGGGCCATGGGTTGACAGAGTTTGACCTTATCTATTTTTGAAAGGATGGCGATTTATCTGGGGTCTTCCGGCAGCCTCCCTAGCTGTTTCTCACTCTGCTTTACGGCGGCATTAGAGCCTCATCCTCCTTCTGGTGCCGCTCCAATCAGACTGCAGTCTTTGCCAGCGGCGCGGCTGGGAGTTGGCCGCGAGCCCGATTTCCTACACTGCGTGTTTTTCTCTGTTGTGACAGAGCACAAGGTGGAGGGTGAGAGCGGGAGAGCCAGGAGATTTCTTGTAAGCCTGTTGAACGGTGAGCAGAATTTCACGCCACAGAGCGGATGGCATGAGTGCATTGTTTGCTGCCCTGGTAACCGTGCACGCTGGGAGGGGATGATCAAATTAATTAAATGATAATACACATTTGTGTTTTCTTCTGGGCTTGTGCATCGTAATAATGTCATAGGGCAGCTCAGGATACAGTCATTACTCTTCTAATGCAGTGAGCGTTACTTGTGTCCTTATTTCTGAGGTTCTTCAGCAGTGAAGGCAAAAATATTATCAGAACGAGAATTATTCACCAAAAACAAACATGTTCTTCAAAACCACTTAACCCTCTTGTTGTCTTCGGGTAAGTTTGACCTGATTTCCAAAGTCATGTTGTCATAACTTTGGTTTTCTTTCATAGAATTGATTGAAAATAACATGAATAGTTCTGTGCAATGCCATTTATATGTAAAATTACTTATGATTATTATTGTTAAATTATCTACATTTTATTTAAATTTATAGCATCTTCCTGCCATAAACCCTGTGGTGCATCGCGGTCACTACATTGGACACCTATTTAAAAGTTATTTACTCCTAAATTCAATGATTCGTGTGGTGGAAATTCATATTAGTCTGTGTCAGGATATTTTTATTCTTCTTAGGGCCTGAAAAAAACGTTTTCAATATTTTTTCGAAACATATATACATTGTTAAAAAAAGTTATAGACAAACATTTGAGGGTGAAAAAGCTTATAAGCTATAAGTTATTCAGTGTTAAAATAGATGAAAGAGAGTCAAAATGTTTCGCAAAGTATTGAAAAAAAGATTATTCATGAAATTACCAAAAAAAGAAAAGAAAAGAAGTCAAACAAAAAATAAGTCACATTTACATTAAGTTCACACTGTTTTATGTTGATTGCTCATTTACAAATATTTGAAAAGAAAAATGGAAACCTTTTACTCATGCTTTAAGACAAATAAAAGCACTCAAGGGAAAAACTCTAACACTGACTTTCATCAGGGCATTGAAAAAAAATTCAATGATTTCAAAACAATATCCCGCCATCACTGACAAATACCTGTTTGTGATGTTACATCAATGTATGCACCTCTGATAATAACCTAAGTGCAGAAAAATCAGAATTTCTGTTTTTTTTCCACTCAAAGATGAAGTATACATCTATGTAAACAAAGTCTATAATACCATATTTCACAAAAGTAAGATTTAGATATCACAGCCTGTATTCATCGTTAAATGTTTGTGTTACATGTATAAATCCCAGATTGATGTAGAAATTAAGCACTGAAGTATCCTTATTGGTCAGGTATGAAGACTTCCACGTAAAATAAATGAATTATTTAACAAACATGAACAAAATTACGTCAAACAGTAGAAAAGTCTAAAATCTGTGTGACAGCATTTGTTACAAAGAATAAGGGAACATAACTTTATGGTATCTAATGACAGATCTGTCACGTTTATAGCTGCAGCGTTTCTGTGTTTGAGGCTCGAAGCTCAAATGTTTCATGAACCATTAAAGAAATCCTCTTATGCTGTGTTGCCATCAGTCAAACAAGTCTTGTGAAGATCCTGTGCTACTGTTTGAAAAGACTGTTTTGAGCAGTTTTCAGACAGATGCATATATATGAAAAAACTTCCAATCTAATTGTTCTTTGAAAATCTGACATGTCAATTTACTTCCTAAATACTCGGCCTGTGAGGACCAGCGTTTAGACCAATGTCTGTTGAACCCAAAGGAGATTATTCATGGATATCTCTTCAGTTCAAACAGAAATGAAATGAGGGCACACTGATGTTTCCAGAGCAGTTCGAATAGTAAAAATAAACCCAGCCACAGTGGAGACATCAATGTTTAAACTGAAGAAAACTGTTTTGACTACAGATTCGATCAGGGAGATCTCCAGGAATATTACATCACTGAGCTGTGAACAGTTAGTGAGTGACTTCACAGTATCGATCCAAGGAAACATACATTGATCTTTTGACCTGGGAGAAACATAAAAGAGGACATAAAATCTTCTGCTTGCATCAACTTCTGCTTGATGTGTCATCTTAAAATGACCTCACAGGGAATATAGCTCCATCATGTGATATATCTCTTTTTCCAAGAAGCCCCAGAGATTCTGAATATTTCAACAAAAGAAATATCAGATGAAGTCTTGGTTAGTTTCAACATCAGGTATAAAAAAGAAAAGTATCAAATGGTATCAAAATTTTACCATCATTGTTGAGTTTATTTATCATTATTTCATCGAACCATGCACTAAAAAAGATACCCAGCCATCACAGACTTACAAGACATTTAAATACAGAACAAAGACGAGAGCCTCTCAACAGAAACAGGTCAAATTTAACATAATGTTGCTCATTGGCTAATCGAGCTTACATTCCCTAGTCAAACAGGAAGTGTGGTCTTTTGACGTTGAAAGACATTCAGCACAAATTGTGCAAGTTGAAACTGTGTAAACCAAAATTTGAGTCTTTCACATAGACTGTATAAAACATGGACGTAGTCTCCGTGACGTCACCCGTCTGTTACTGCAGCTCTGTTTTGACTAAACAACGGGCGCGGCCATATTGGAAATGGGACGAGTGACGAGTGCCCAAACTCACAGCGATTGGGCGCCCGTCAGTCACGTGATCTGAGCTGTGGCTCTGATTGGGCAAGCTCTTAGTCGTAATATCTTCCAAACGGCCGAGTTAGAAAAAAATTCACCCCCCTCACAGTGTGTACCGTATGCAAAATTAGCGATCCAGACGGGAGACAGAGTTTGTACCAGGCTTTAAATACGCTGTACAGTACTTCCGGTACTTCTGGAGCCAGCCTCAAGCGGTCACTAGAGGAACAGCAGCTTTTTAGCACTCCCGTGTTGTCTCATTTTTTCAGACCGGAGGTTGCCGCTTGGTCTTTCACCATCCTACAGGAAACCAATCAAGACATTCTGCAGGCGTTATGCAGAAAAGTCAACTTCTTAAATTGCAATATGGACGACGATAGAATAAAAAGTGCATTTCATTTTCAATTTGACCCCATTCACATTAAAAATTCCCAAATTTGGTTTACATGAAACATCCTCAGCCCAATTTTGTTCATAGTTCTCAAAAAAATGTATTTATTTAATTTGGCTGACGGGACACCTCAATTTATTCAATTTATACTGAAGACCAATCTTATTAAAACATTTTGTTACTCTTCTTGCTCAGGAGTAATTATAGGACAAGTCTCAGTAAAATATTTGTTTACTCAGTTTGTCACCCAATCATTTATTGTATTAAATATAAAACAATCATAGATAAACTTGTAAAGATAAACTGGGAAATCCAAATAAAAAAATGTATTGCAGTAACTTATAATTGCCACAGGGGGAGTCCTTGGACCGCTAAAAAGACAGAGATGAGGGTTTCAGATGAGGATTAATTTCCAAGAAGTCTTGTGGATTTATAATACAGCCACTTATTGATAAACAAAATAAAGATCCTAGCTAACTGGGATAACTCAAACTTATCCCTTAATCATCACAGATTGTTTCTGTAATTGTTCACATAGAGTCCAGGTAGTCTCTGAAAATACATTCTGTTTTTATAGACCATAATGTAAAATAAATGTTTGTCTATCTTACGATTATGTCCCAACTCCAAATTCGGGCTAGTAATTCCAGCTAAGTGTTTTTATTTCAAGCTCCACTTAAACTCGATATTGCAGCTTGTTTTTTGCTGTAATGATGTTTTTTTCCTAATATATCATCCTGACATCCCCAGGCTGCCTATCATCATCAGATAAAGACAAAAAGTAGGCTTCAAGCTAACTTGGAGGCCTTAAACAGGGGCAAAAACATCCCTTTCAGTCCCGTCGTTTTTAATACTACACTTGTTTTAATATTCTCTGCCGGTCATTGGCTCTCGAAATTATCTTCCCATCCCCATGTGTTGCCTCCGGTCTTTAATATCTCTTTCCTTTCTCGTCTTCGCAACTAAGTTTTCAACAAGTTTGTCGGGGTCTTCCAGCCTCGTGCACAATGCGTTTGGAGAGAAACACTGGATCTAAACAAAACCCTGTTTGTTTACAATGAAATCTCCACAGGGTACCTTTAATCTTCAGTGTCCCCAGTGGCGCCAGAGGATGGAATTACAGAACATTGAGAATTCATATCCCCTGTTACCCGGGAGGCAATTATCCCCCATCCCAGTGGCAGAACAATACAATCAATCACTGTAATTTCATTTGATCCTTCGGCTGCTGACTGTTTATGCCAGCAGAGTAATAAGTTTAATCTTTATCATACGCTTATCCAAGGCATAACAAATAGAGAGGGGCTCTCAAAAAAGCTTTGATGAAATGTTATTACATAGAATGAATCACAGAGATGGGTAAAGATTCGCTTTCCAATCTAGTTACTGCCAAGACTTGCACGGTCCCAAAAAGCATTTTATCGTCTAATAGAGAGGAGTGAGGAGGAAAGCATAAACAGGGCAGGAAGCTGAATGAAGAGCTCCATGTGTGCTCAACGCTCAGCGTCTTTAGATTGACTGGATGGACTTCAAATTGACCTCAAACTCGAATTATGGAGCACTTAATGTTGATATATGTACCA
Source organism: Thalassoma bifasciatum (assembly GCA_008086565.1). Classification (NCBI taxonomy): domain Eukaryota; kingdom Metazoa; phylum Chordata; class Actinopteri; order Labriformes; family Labridae; genus Thalassoma; species Thalassoma bifasciatum. The sequence goes on along the minus strand of RPOG01000575.1, from coordinate 161,158 downwards.
TCTGAACGGCGTTTGGAGTATAAAGGCTGTAAAATAAACTGAAGAAGCAGTCTGCGTTAAAATTAAGCGGGTAATTTGTTTATCTAATTTGCTTCATTTAGCTGCATAAGAAAATCTGTCTGCGTCGTGTTTGTTGAAAGAATTAATGATTTTCATATAAAGCTTGTGTTTGCTTGAGGCGGGATAGCTAAAACGCAATTGTTAGTCTTCAGTACGAGCCAGGGAGCTCACGCTGTTTGGATATTCAAAGACCAGACTAAGATCCATTATTTAGTGTTAAACGAGGCTCTTGTTTTGATGCAGTACAAATCTAACTGCCGGCAGAGTTTGAACCGTAATTAACTTGGGCTGCAAATTAGATGCGCTGCTTGTTGTGTGCTAATTGCTGAGGATTTATTGGAGAGAGTGTGGGAGGGGAAGGAAAAACAGAAAAAAAGAGGGGGGGGGAGGTGTGGTTGCTCCCAGACAAATATAATGCGATTAACAGCGAGTTGCCATTGCAGGGCAGAATTCTGGCAACAAGCAAGATTGGCTTCTTTCCAAGTGATGCTGTGAGGCCTTGCCCATGTGTAAGTGTGAATCTTTTTCATAATCAATACGACGCGTTCAGTGTGATAACAATACATTCAGGAGATAATGGCTGCTATTGATGTCTTAGCAAAGGAATGTCGTTCTTTTTCAATGGGACTTTTTTCACTTTAGAAGGCTGATTTTAGCCATTAGATGTGGCTTAAATATCACATTACCACAAATGACCTCCACCCTCTCGGTATCGACTCCATTAAGACACAAAATAACCACTTTTCTTCTCCATGCCAGGTTCCAAAACCCGTCGATTACTCTGCCCAGCTCTGGTAAGCGATGAAAACGAATCACCGCAGAGTGCTGACATTAACCACGAGTCATTCTTACTCTGCTTTATTGGGCGTGTTGACTGTTTTCATCCTCATGTTCAGAATGATTGATTGCAGTGTAAGTGCAGTAGTTGTTCACGGGTGGTTCAGGTTTGCAGGGCCGATGGAGAGGAACCAGGCGGAGGAGGAGCTCCTGGACCAAGGAAACAGCACTTATCTGGTTCGACACAGGAGTAAAGAGTGCACCGAGTACGCCATCAGCATAAAGTAAGAGACATTAATACAGCTCATTTCATCTGTAATCATCACAGTTAACCAAGAATAAGGAAATCAAACAAACATATCACTCACATTATCACTCTAAAAACTAACACTGAATCAAAATAAAAAATGAGAACTTACTTTAATGGAAATTTGAGAAAACATCAGCCAGTCAACAGGGGGAGCTCTAGATCTTTTGACTTCACAGTCAGTTTAAAATTGTAGCATCCAATTTCATCAAGTATTACAGCCCATGCTGCGATTTTGAAGTTGTTTTGGAGTCACAAAAGAACAGAAACGGTGTGCTAGCATTTTTGGTTATCGGTGCGAACTGGTGTAAATCCAAAAATGTAGTTCCTGAACCGGTTAATATGGTTTCATGTCAGCCATAGGACTTTAAGTTGGTAGGTGTATCATCAACACTTTCTAATGGGGTGTTATTTCTCACAACAAACACTACAGTTCACTGGTATGACTGACATTTCTTTTGCCTCTTGTTTACATTTTGAACAAGTATTGCCTGGCCTATGACCACAAAACTGAAGTTGTAAAAATGTTAAACCTGTAAAATGAACAAGAAAACAAGCCGTGTTCAGTTGTTTGATCTGATTATCCAGCAAAAGCACTAAAAAAATGAACTTCACACTGACTTTGATTAAGTCAAAATCAACTGGTTTCATCTAAATACATTGCGTTAGTTGGAAGAAGTAATGTTAAGTTCAGTTTACTCGACCTCACAATTGTTCCTTTCAAGGGAGAGACTCAGGAAGTGAATGTATTTAAAGGGGTCATATTGGATATACTCAGCCATCCATCTTTGTTTGAGTGAGGATGAGGTACAGGGTTTTTTTTAGCCCCTTTGTAGAAAGCCACAAGGTGCCTTCCTGTCAGTCAGGCCCACTGTGCCCTTATATGGGGCTCACTCACAAATTAAATAACTTAGAAATGACCAAATACGAAAAAAAATAACCCCCTTGTACAATGTGTGTTGATGAGCTACTCAGGTTAAAAAAAAAATTCTTTGAACCAGGCTGTAAACTTGTTAATTTTTCTCTATAAATCACATTTTTTTGAATAGGTGTGTATGTGGTGCCTGTATTTTTGCAGCGAGCCTCTAGTGGACACTTGATGAACTGCAGTTTTTAGCTAAAAACCAAAGGAAAGTTGCTGCATGTTTTATCCATTTCTATCATCATCATCTCAACAAAAGAACAAAAGCACAAACATCTTGCGGAGGATATTTTCACGAAGCATTTTCATTTTGTGTAAAACAAGTGACAAGAAACATTTCCCAAAAACGAGTGCCAATTCACCAAAACAGCATATCTTCAATATCTTTAGATTTCACAAACCACACACAGATTTTCAGGGAGCAGCCTCACTTTCAGAACCAAGAAGCTTTTTCTCCTCTTCGATAAACTCTCTGAACTACAAGAGCATAAGAACTTCAAACATCTCCTCCCTTTCTGAGCTTTCAGCACCAAAGCTCCCCGTTTCACTGTATGTAAGACAAGTGGTCGATTCATAACCTGACCTCGCTATAAAATATTTTTCCTAGCAACTTGATGATACACAAGAAATAGTCCCTTTGAAAAGTGTCAACAATAAAGTCCATTACTTTTTCTTGGAAAGGAGATGTTGCTTTTAAATTTCTTGAGTGTTGCTTTAAATTGCTCTGAACATCAGACATACAGCTCTGACTCAATAACACTGCACTACATGAAGAAAAGAGAAATATTCTCCAACGTGGGCACAAAAACCAAACATTTCTGCATGGTTCGATAACAGAGGGAAGCCTTTCACTGAGTACCTGAGCTCCTTCCTTTCTAAATTTGCAGGGTTTGTTCAAACCTTAAGCATTATTGCTTTTTTATGCTCTGATTGTAGAATTGGATGATCTTTTTTTCAACCATCCGTCCATTGTCTGCCTCCACAGTGCAGACACATGTTCAAGGAGAGCCTGATAGCTTTGCATCATACTGTTTGCTGCACTATCAGACTCAGAAATGTATTTCAAAAGAGCTAGCACCGCACTTGAATCACAGATAAAACATTCATCCCTTTAGGCCTCAATATATGGCGGCTTTATCTGCAAGTTGAGTGCCTCTTTTGAAATACAACACTGTCCATTTCACTGGTGAATATCTCTCAGGCTACATCAAAGCTTGTTCAGTCTTTAAAAAAAAAAAAAAAAAGAAAGGATATCGAGTCCTCTCGACCTGGCATGAAGGCGCAGAGAGATTACACAGATTGAGTGTGCACTCTGAAATAGCGTTTGGATGTTAAGTCTATTTAGCCAGTGACACACCATTCCAGCCCATTTGGTTTTTGTTGGACTCATACTGGCCTCGCGTTCAATGCTTTGATGTACTGGGCCGGTTTGTGAACACTGCAATCCTAATTGCCTGTCTCGCTGCTTAAGATTATTATCAGGATGACCGTTTGAGATAATGGAGGTTTATACAGAGAGCAGCTACTAATCAACTGGAACTCGCTAATGTCAAACACTACAAGTGCTCCATTTATGGAGAATTTGTGTTTAAGCTTATCCTTTGGCATCTATGTAAAATAAACTGCACAGCAAAGGGTGTGTGCAGGCTGTTTTGACAGAGATGGTCCAAGGGAGACACTGAATGAGCACTATGTCTACTTTCACTTAACGTTTCATATAAATGTGTCCCTCTGTATAATTTTAAAAATAAATCTACCAAATTAGTATAAAAAAACAGCAAAAAAAGCCAAAGCCAATTCATATTCAAGGGGGTCAATTGGTGCTTATAGACTGGAGGAACAAGGGTCTAAATTTAGTTTGGGGCAGTGGTGCGCATAGAGGGGGGGCAGAGGGGGTGGCTGCCCCCCCCTAAGGCCCAGTTGTTGAAAAACGTGTGCCCAAACAAGTCAAACCTGCCACCATTTGACGTTGACAAAGCGGGAGACTGGGTCAAAAGGCAGGTGACCCCCGCAGAGTGTTAGCAGGATTTTGCGAATTACAGGAGATTCACGAGAGAAATGACAAAACAAGAGGCGGGTGGGAGATGTGTCTGAAATACGGGAGACTCCCAGGAAAAACAGGAAACAAGTGCCCTCTTTGGAGACAAAATGTGTGCGAAAATTCCCACTGTGGAGCCAAACGTGTGCTTAAGTTCCTTCAGCAAAGCCAAAACAAATGCTAAAGTGCCCTCCTGGTTGGCGAATCACACTAATCTGCGCCTTTGACTGGTTAAAACGTATTAAATTTCCCTCTGCTGAGCCAAAACATAAGCTAAAGTGCCCTCCTAGGAGCCAAAATAAGCTCAAGTGCTTTTTTGGGAACCAAAGTGTGTATTTATGTACTCGCTTAGGAGCCAAATACTTGCTGAAGTGCCCTCTTTGGTGCCTTATTTACGCCGAAGTGCCTTCTTGGTTGGTCAACCACACTAATCTGCCCCTTTGGTTGTCTAAAATAAAATGATGAACAGCCCTCTTGGGGTCAAAATGTGCTAAAGTGCCCTTTTTTTGAGCACTGAAAAACATGGAATCTCGAGACATGCCAATTCTTTACTGTTTAAACAAAAAAAAAAAAGTCTGCAGCGTCACTTTCTCACCTTTCAAGTGAAGTTTACATCCTAGGAGGTAAGCTAAGAATTGTATCGGGACTCAGTATCAGCCGATATTCAATACTAAAAATGCAAATCAGGACATCCCTAGTTGCAATTATAGCTGCATTAATTCTCTAGGCAGTACATTGCAAAATCTTACCACATGGGTAAAAACATACCTATTGTGTAGACTTAACAGGAGGAGGCTAGGGTGGAAGAGGTGATATTTACACAACAGAAACAGAGTGTGAGTAGCCGAGGTATGACAGGGATTAGTGAGAGAGAAGAAGACGTGTTTAAATGTTGTGTAATAAAGCTATAAAGAAATAACAGACCTCAGAACACCGTAAGTGACCAATCAGAATCGAGATCATTCAACACAGCCATGCACTAGAGAAGGCAATAAAATCTCATGTCTTACCAAACAGAGCTCAACCACCTCCATGTGTCATGCACCATATAACTCCACACACATCAATAATGTATAACTCACCATATATTCATAATGTATTTGTGAATTTGCAATAGGATGCCGGTCTCCTCATCCGTTAAACATAGCAACCAGTCACTTACGATGCAGGTCCATCTTCAGTGTAACTACCACTGCATCTTATTGGAAGCGTGCGGTTTACTGTACTGTGCTTCACATTGGTCTGACAGGATAGTATTTATGTGTTTCTATATACTCACCGACCCCCATTCTGCTTTCAGAGCTGCCTTAATTCAATGGCAGCACAGATTCTGGGAACTCAGAAATCTTGCTCCATATTGACATGACAGCATCATACAGTTGCTGGAATTATCATAAATTGTTTGCAATTAAAGTCATAATTGTTGTTTTTGGGGATCTTTTGGGTTTTTTTTAATTTAAATTAAAAAGTTTTTGGTGTCGCTTGGAACTCATGTCCACTTTAACTTCATTTCCCAGCAACCACTTTATTTAAAAGCTTGGAAAACATTTCAAATATCCACTGTTTCAGGGTTAAAGCAGGTAACCTTGTGTTGTTACTTTCTGCCCAGGTTGAATTGGAGCAGGATTTCCCCAGCATGGTTACCGCCAGTCGACTAAGACAACCCCCCCCCGATGGTTCACCATAGAGACCGGGTTTAATGTGGAGGCATGTATAGTTGATTAGCAACCAATGTCTTATTCATCCTCCACAGGTTCAACGAGAAAGTCAAGCACATTAAGATTCTGACCAAGGATGGCTGCTTTTACATCGCTGAGAGCCGCCTGTTCAAGACTGTGCTGGTAATGGTTTCAACTTTTTTCAGATTTCTGTGCTCAAAGGACGACTGAAGCATTTATGATCATTACCATTTTCAGATAACTCTGCTTTTTAGTACATTCTTCAGATCCACTCCTGTATAGGAAAGACATTTTACTATTATCTGTTTTCAACCACACTTACCCACATGACCAAGATCTTCTTAATTGATCTGGTACTTTTTGTCGTGACTTTGCTCTTCTCTCACAGGATTTGGTTGAATACTACAAGCAGCACTCTCTGAAGGAGGGTTTCAGCAGTCTTGACACCACTCTGCAGGTTCCCTATCGAGAAATCTCCAATGGAAACGGGCCAAAGGCAGGAAGTGGTGAGTCTTGTTCACAAACTTCCCGGTTTTCCTCAGATCTCAGACTCACAGCACAAACCTTCTAAAGAAAAAAAGCTTTAAACAGATTTTTAAAGAGATGCAGTGGCTCAATGATGGGCGGCATGACAACAGAGGCAAACCAATAAACAACAATTTTGCACTGCAGATTTATTCTATGCATAATTAAAGCCCAATTTTTAACATCAGGGACAAACAGCAGCTTTTTATGGCCCATCAGACAGTAACACTTTACTTTACAGGTCCACAAATTTCATCGTAGTAAGGTAATTATTGGACATACTGCTTGTTATTTCTTTGAAAGTGCTACTGAATTTTTTGGGTAATTGGGTGAAAATGAGCACATATCTTCTTTAAAATAATGTCCAAATTTAATTATAAGCAAGTCACAATTGGCAAGTAAATGATTTTTCCACTTTCTTTAAAATGGCCTCAAAATTTCAAGGTAACTTTACTAATCAGGTGCTTTAACAAGTCTACCTTCATGAGTATGAAGAATATATGCAGATTATCAGAAAGTGTAAAATACTTGGAGGAGGAGATGCATATGTGATCACTGAGCACTTGCAATGTGATTCATCAAACTGATAGTGGTTGGTGTTTTTGCGTCATAGTTAGCATGAGAACAGAGTTACGCACAAATGGCTGTGGTCACTGTGGTGAGAATGAAGTATAGGAGCAATGACAGACGAGGGAGCACGTGTCAACATATTTAGACTGTCAAAAAAAAAAAAGAAGACATATCATCTATCCATGAATACCATTTTTGAGCTGCTGAATGAGCTAAGGGCTGCTTTGGAGCCAGTCACCAAAGGAACCATCAGAAAATATATAGAAAAACCTTCTTGAAACGCTGTGTTTTCTTGTCTGGATCATTCCAGCACACCAGCACAGTTAGTGCCAGTGTCTCCCAGAGAACTTTTTCTGATGTGCTGTCCCAAGTGTTGAATGCTATGTCATTCAGGATGGGCAAGTATATCCAGTTCCCACACACTGAAAACAACTTTTTATGTAACTATACCAAAATGAAAAACCTGTTTAATGAACTTAAAAATTGTGGCATATTTTGAAACAAACAAAATTGAACTTTAACAGCCACCAGAGAATACAAAACCAGAGATAATAATAATAAGAATGAACAAATTCAAAAGTGCCCTTGACTTATCTTTGTTTTTTATTTCTTCCACTAAGATCCCCAACTCTATTTTTTTGTTTATAGCCACTTTGCTCTCCCAAACTCTCCATAGAAACAGAGGGTAGCACACGCAAAATCCTTATTTAAATGGGTTGGTCTAGCTGCACAGGGATTAATATTAGATATATAATATTAACAAGCCCACTAATAGCATATGCAATTTTTAGTTTGCTCACCCAGTATATTGCTTGTTGTTTGGGATCTTCATAGATCAGGCTTTGTGTCATGACTTTAGGTTATCTGGTTGACGTAAAGCAGGTTACATGGCATCCACCTGATTCAAGCTAATATTAGATGATTAATGGAAATGCTGCAGAGGGTCAGTGGGGACATGTAAATAGTTTGCTGCTGAAGTACCCTCATTGTATACTTAATGGAGATCTGTGGGTTCTTACCTGCATGATTCTTCGATTGTACTTAAGTCCAGCCTGCGTCATCGCTGGCACCTAAAGACAGAAGCAGCTGCTCATTGACTCTGGAGAAGCATGTGAAGGAGAAAGGAAAAGAGGAGTGCAGAGGAAAACAATGCAACAATAGGAGGAGGGAGGCGGAAGAAAGGGGGGAAGACAAAACAGAGGGAGAGGATTAAGAGGCAAAAGGAGCAGGAGAAAAACACAAATGAGAAGTGTAACCAAACCTGTTTATAAGAAAGTCATCTGAGCAGACGTGGACTAACCTTCCACCTTAGAGATGAATAAGGAAATCGATGTCTGTTTTTCGTGCCTTTGCAGTAAATTCTCAGAGCTATATAACAGTTTGCTGCAGCGTCAGGATTTGAAAAAGGAGAAAACAGCTCTGTACGTGGAGCAAACAGTTTGACTCAATGCATCTTTTGTTAAAAATGCAGGTTTTAAGATGATGATCCATTATGTAGGAGTCCAGTTTGTTTACTAAGTTGGATCTGATGGTTAATTTCATGGCGTTAGCATCATATTTAGAAAGCAGAAAAATTAGTGGTTTGCTTTGAAGTGGCTTAGCTCTTCTCCAAAACTGCTGCACTGTTCCTTTAAAGATGCAGCCTAACTGTACAGATATTATTTCCGCTCTGCTGGAGCCTGAAACTCTGACTGCATTGTATTCAACACACATTCTCAGGGTGAATTAATAAGACATCTAAATACAGATGGTGTGTTAATACCAGATTTAAATGGAGAGAAATAGAGAGGCAGGGAACAAAGAGAAGGCAGGAGGTAAGAGAGAGAGAAGACAAAAGAGAGAGCGGCAGAGACGGTGAGTGAAAGAAATAGAAAAGAGCTTCGGCAGCTCACCAGGCTCGGCAGAGAGGTCCCAGTTAGGGCCCAACGCCCCAGGCAAGCACCAGGAGCCTGCTACTCCAAACGTCGCACTCCGCACGCTGCTCGACTCCGAGATGGCTTCACAATTTTCCTGACAGGACATGACATTTCACTTGGGCTGGCAGCAGAGAAAAACCATGTGACAGCCGCCCGCTGACACACTCCTCGGGGAAACCCCTGGTCCAACCCAGGGAATGCGGCTGTTTCTGCAAAAAACTGGGGAAAAGTTTGCAAATATGATCTGATGTAAAAGAGCAGAAAGCAGCTGGAGGTAAACTGTCGTAACTTAAAGAGAGGTGTACGTGTAAACAACCGCAGCGGCGGCGACAGGAGCCGAGGAAGGCGGAGGAACGTTGGAACAAAGTCAAAGTTAGCCCTTTGAGTCTGTTCGGATGTAAAATTCTGCTACATCCTTGTCCCTGTGCCTCCTTTGACAGCCTCGGTCTCCCAGCGCATCAGGCTTCAAAGCAGCTCCGCAAGAGGTGTGTTTGTGCATCAGTGCCATTCACAGCACAGAAAGCCTTGACAGACCCGCCGTTGCCTCGGTGCATTCTGGGATAGATTATTATTGCCTTAAGTCGTCCACCCCCATAGACAGACTTAGTGTGGGCACCGCGTTCTCTGTCTGGTAAACAGCCTCCGTGGAAAGACAGATGTCATGCCAGAACAAAAAAACACACACGCAAAATGGTTTGGATCTGAAAACCGACTCCTCATAGCGAGAGAAAACAGAGCGCGAGGCTGAGCAAACATTCACAAGATGCAGAAGTGCTGAAACGCCATGAAAACTCTGGAGTAATTTGTTTGGAAACTCAGACATCTTTAAATAAGTCTGTCTGGTTGTTTCTATCAGTGTCTGGGTGTGAATGGCGAAGAGAAGGAGTAATTAAATCTGATGGTTCAATATCTGAGGACACAGGAAACCTCTCATTGCTTTATTACTGCAGATTTTATGTCCGACAGACAAAATAGGTCAATAGATGATTTTTTTTACTAAGATTTTTACAGCATGATTACTGCCTTAAGGCTTAAAAAAAAGTTTAAAAAAAGGGTAGATGACTGTCAGCTACAGCTGCCAAACAAAACCGTGACATTAAAGAAGAATAAACTAATTCAAATTAAGAGTAAATACATTATATTTACAGGAGTTCTCATTATCTTATCTGCATTAAAACATCATTATTTTACATTTTTTTCTCCTACATTTTTACAAACTCCCTCTATGAAGTGTCAATGCAAAGGGTTCAGTACAAACGCACCATCATTTCACAGAATTTAACCTAGTTATCAGCAAGGTTGCATATTGATAAGATTTTATTGATATCAGTGCCCTTGTTGTTTTTGCCTATCGATCTGATTCATGATCGATTCCCTTATCATTTCCTCCCTGTGAATTTTCTGTGCACATAAAGAAGCATTGCAGGATTTTTGTTTCAACATTTTTTTTAATATATAAATGTGAAATTGATAAAAATGAGTAATTTTAAACGTAGTCAACAACAGCGACAAAACAAAACAACATTCAATAACTGTTTTGCTCCGGTGGATCGTTGCGAAACTCAACAAACCTCGGAAGTCGAACGGCATCAATACGACTTCTTATCTCATCTTATTTTATCTTCAAATAAATACCGCGTAAAGAAATCATGTCCCTTCGAGTTACTGCTTTACATTGAGGATTTAGAGACAAAACAAGGCAGACAGACAAAAATAAAAATAAAATAATGATAATGTTAAAAAAAATACCCAAGTAATTACAGTTTCTTTTCATGAAGCAATAAACAGTTAAATATTGATTTAAGTGAAATTATACAGGGTTGTCCTGTATTTAAACATAACAGGACTTTACAGATGAAATTTCCTTGAAAATTCACAACATTTTGTTAGAGTGTGGACCTGATAAGATTTAGTTTCAATTTACAGCAAAAGAACAGATCATTAGTATGGACATAAAACTTTTTATAATAAACTGCACATTAAGTTACAGCAAAGTATTGTCATTTTATATTAATTTAACTGTAATTGAAGAGATTTGAAAAGTTAATGTATTGTCATACAGTATTTTGTCCATTAAAATATAAGAAATATACATTTTGTCATTACTGGCATAATACTTAAAAAAGGTAACCAGATTGTTAATTTACAGATAATGACAGTGATTCGACAGTTTTGTGTTTTATTTATTTAAAAACAGAAAAAATACTGTTAAGTTTAGAGTTATTGACCAAAAAATAAGTATTTTTTTTCTTACAGTGTGTGTACTCACTGCAGGTGTGTGTGTGGCTGTTTGTGTGCACTCAGGCCACAAAGTCGACACACACTGGCCTGCATTTACTTATCCCTGTGGGGGAGAGGAAGACGCCTTGGAACCATATTGTTGTGATGACAGGAGGTGGTTTTCTCTGCTGCCTCAGATGGGATTTCACACGGGAGCAGAAGTCGTTGGCTCCGTGGCATGGATTCCCAGCCGTTGCCTTGTCACGGCGCCGTGCTGTGCCCAGACGTATACTTACCCCCATGCTGCTGCCGCTGTTGCCCACCTGGTCTGATACTCAAAATGTTGTTTTCGCTGTTTATTATGCAGTAAAAACCCGGGGAAGGTTGTAGAGGCGACACAGTATGGCTGAAAGTATCCAGACATTTGGACACCTGATCTTTACGCCCATATGCGATCGCGCGTTCACAGACCATAAGCACCAATTTACTGTTTTCAAAATATTTAGAGAAGCTCTCCACAAAAGTTTGAAGCCTGGCTGAAGGAATTTGTCTCTGTTCCAACTCTGAAGTATTGTTTTTGTTGGCTTATGATGAAGCGCATGAGTATCTTCAGTTCAGAGTGACTGTTACCACTGCACAGAGGGTTTGTACAACCAAACTAATGGGGATCCATTCGTTTACGGCTTATTTGACTATTAATGATACTTGATACAGGTTTGTCTTCATCTTAGGCATGTCTTGCAACATGCAACATACAGCTCTGGAAAAAATAAGAGACCACTGCAAATGTTTCATTTTCTCTGATTTTGCTATTTATAGGTATTTGTTTGAGTAAAATGAACATTTTTGTTTTATTATATAAACTACCGACAACACTACCCCAAATTCCAGATACAAACATTGTCATTTAGAGCATTTATTTGCCGAAAATGAAAAATGGTCAAAGGGTGAATTCCAATTCCTGTCTTAACCCTCAATCTCAAAATGCGCGCTCCCGCAAAGTGCAAGTGCTGTCCCGATTCTCAGAATGTTATGGTTGAGGGGCAAGTTTGAAGCTGTACCTCCCTCAAAACTGAGATTTTCCAAGACCACCCTTGGGACTAAGGGACATCCAGAATGCATTGCACATTTCAGCAGATAACATGAATGGCGGCAGAGAAGGCGAGCTACAAATGTATTTTCTTTTTTAATGGAGATATAAATATTACGAAAACCATTGTATTATCTTAGTTTAGACCCATTTTATGGATTATTTACCTCATTGTTGGATAACATTTATTTTTGTTTTACGATCTTTTGTCAATAGCGGCCGGTGTGTTGTTCCTATCGTTTAAGTTAGTAAATGCTAAGTAAATGCTTAGCTTAGCAGATAAATGAGACTTTCCCAAGAAAACGCTGATTCAGGTTTTTTGCGTGACGTTTTACTTTAGGAGCTGTAAACTAAACACGCAAAGAAATGTGCAATACTGTCTAACAAGAGATCCATATTCAACACATTTAACATGTTACACATCTCCAAATGTATCAAAAACAACATAGTAAACATAGCGCTAGCTTGATGCTAACATATATAGGAAATTGCATCAATATGCTAGCGGTTAGCACACATCAATAGAGCTTGGGTTTTAAAACAGAGTTTCAACTTTCATCACAGAAACATGTCACAGTAACTCTTTGTGAACACAGGCAAATGTTTTCCAAACAGGAAGTGCAGGTTCATGACTGACCTCAGCATAACTACGGCAAGCTCAATGCTCCAAACACTTGAAAGCATTACTATAACCACTTTGAGACAGTAGATGACGTACTTCAGACAATAACAGAAAACAAAACAATACATTGATGTCCGGAGATGCACGTTTTTTACTTATTTTTATCTATTTATGTCCAGAGATATCCAGATCCAGTGACCAATTCAATCTTTATTTGCTAATAAACTCAATAAAATGTTGACGGAGAAAACCTGGATTGCGCACTTGAAGAATTGATAAGGGAACTGATAAAGAATCAGATCGATAAGCAGAATCGATTAGGGCTATGATATCAATAAAATCTCATCAATACCCATCTCTATTTTCCCCTGGACATTTCCCCTGACCTCATAACTTTATTGACATTTTTATACTTTATTATTTCAAAGTTCTACATATAGTAGATCACCTGTTGCATCTGTTAGAGGTTAAAACCAGACAGGCTCACATCTCTAAGCTTAGATCTTTGGCTTGGAAAAAAAAAAACGTGTTAGTTTATTTTTAAAATAGAAAACACTGTCTTTTGATCTGTATGATTTTTGTTGTTGTTGTGGGTTTTTTGGCTTTAATGGAGGCATCACAGCTCCAACATCCTGCAAAATTAGGAAGCTTCCTAACAATACTGTATTGTATTTTTTGTTTTGGTTTACAACCACAACATCTGCCTGACAAAAAAAAACTGAATGAAACTAAAACCTTCAACCAAACTCAGCTGTTGTCTTTGATATCAGGCCTCACTCTGCCATGTGACAGGAGAAGAAGTGTTGAAGAAACTGTTTTTTTTTTATGCTTATCTCCTTTTGTCTGCTTTAATACAAAACACCTGCAAAAGTGAACTCCCTGAAAAAAAATGAGAACCATCAGTGAAGGTCACTCATGGATTGTTGGTCTTATAGTGACATAATTAAGTCATAGCTGTTGCTGAGATAGCGTTTATTGAAAATAAATAAATAAATAAAGGAAAAACTGGCTAAGTTCATGTATTAAATGATTAATTCTCACATCCTGTTGGTCGAAGTTGGATTCACAGGAAATGCTGCTTTATCTGATGCTCTCTCTCTCTTCCCTCTCTCACCCCTCCTCTCCCACCATCCTTGCTTTTTGCTTATTTTTGACTTTGCCAACTTTTCTCTCATACTCTTCCTGTCAAACTTGTGTTTTCTTTGCTTATATTCTGTCTCTTCTCCCACCACGGCCTAACCCTCCCTCCCTCCCTCCTTCTATCTACCGCTCGCTTCGTTTCTCTGTAGTTCCTCCTGGCGGCTGCAGCTTTGTTCCTCCCACCTCCTCGCCTTTTTGGTCAGGTACAGGTACAGCTTTTCTACGCTCTTTGTCTCTCCCTGGCTGTTTGCCCACATTCCCGGGGTTTTCCGAAGACTGTTATCTGTCTTTTCCTTCCCCATCTCTGTTAAATAATAGAGTCTAATGGTGCTGCTTTTACGTTATATTGAAACAGAACGCGCGGGTTGCCATGTGGGAAGAAACATTCACTTCACTTTTCTTTGATGCCATATCGGAAATGTTGTGAATTTCTGACAGCTATGATATCTCCTGCTTGGTGAAAATAACAACTGAATTGTCAACAAACTTGTGGCAAAGAGCATGAGCTCCTCTTTTATTGCTGTTTACATTTTACAAAACCAATAATCATGAAAATCAGTTTTGAATTCAGCAATTTAAAAAGCAAAACACATTTATTGTCTGATTTCTCTTTTCTAAGTTCTTCAAATGTGCAAAAGTTTAAAAAATACACCATTAAGCTTTGATTGACTGTTTTATGAATCATTACAAGGTGAGTAATTGAGGCAAACATGTTGGAATAAAAAGAAAATAAGAGAGAAAAAAGCATGAAAAGAGCAGGATAGTCTATGATAACTGTATTTCCCATCTCTGTTTGGACTCCCATTAATTCATGCTCCTATGTATGAACTGGCAGAGTGTTGGCATGTCATGTATTCCTTTCATCCAGCATATCTCCCCTGCTCTGTCGCCTGTACTTCCACAGATAAGGTAAACAAACCCATGCACACCTGTGTTCACATGAGATAGGAGCGCTGACCTGCATGTGCTGGGAATATCTGTGCTGCATGTTTAGCACTGGCATGTAGAGCTGCAGAATTTATTCCTCCGTCTGTCACTTGTATCATGATATATCTACACTGTGTCTCTGCTTTTTTTTTATTGTAAAAAGGGGTTAGTCTGCTTTTCTGCATTCAAATATAGATATCAGGGCTTCAAACCAGAATTTTTCCCAGTTGGTTTATTCAAAACAGAAACAGTCGTCCAATATTTTCTGTTATGGTTTCAACCCCAAAATTTACATTCTCAAACTCATTAGAACCAAAAATTTTGTTCCTGCACCAGTTGATATTGTTCCATGTCAGCTAAAGGACTTTAAGTTGGTTGGTTTAACATTAACACTTACGAATGGGCTGTTAATTTTCACAATAAACTCTACAGTTTACCAGGGCTTGACATTAAGGTAAATTTGCCACGAACGCAAAGGGCAGAGCTACTGATTTAATTCATTCTTAAAAACAAAACACGTTATCTTTTTGCAGCTCAACTTACTGTACATGTTTGCATTTATCAGCATTAATTGGCAGATTTGACAAAAGACTAAATTATTAACTGAATCATATCCCAGCTAATTCCAGCAGTCTCACCAGTGTGACTGAAATTTCCTCTGCCTCTTGTTTACATTGTGAGCAACCTTGCCCGGTTTTTGACCAAAGGTTATTTAACCAGTAAAATTAACCCTATGATGCATGAATTATGAAAGTCAGTGTCAGGATTTTTTCCTTGAATTATTTATTTGTCTTAAGGCATGATAAAAAGTTTTCCACTTTTTAAAAAAAAATATTTGTAATTGAGCATTCAACATAAAACAGTGTGAACTTAATGTAAATATGACTCATTTTTTGTTTGACTTCTTTTCTTTTCTTATTTTTTTTGTTGGTAATCTTTTTTTAATGCTTTGCGAAACATTTTAACTCTCTTTTATCCATTTCAATACTGAATAATTTATAGTTTAAAAGCTTTTTCACTCTCAAATGTTTGTCCATAACTTTTAAAAAAATATGTATATGCTTGGAAAAAAACTGAAAACATTTTTTCAGGCCCTAAGAAGAATAAAAATATCCTGACACAGGCTAATATGAATTTCCACCACATGAACCATTGAATTTAGGTGTAAATAAGTTTTAAATAGGTGTCCACTATAGTGACCACTATGCACCACTGGGTTAATGAGATAAAACCTACCAATCTAGTGTGAAAAGGGGGGAGGCAGTAGCGAATCTGTCTGCAGCAGTGCTTTTCATCCATTACTTGTAGAAATGCGTGCAGTTATAGACACAAAACGTTTACAGACGCAGCCAACAACCGTTTCCTATTGTATGAAAACAACAATGTGATTATGTCTTTATTTTTAAGGCATTATGTTAACTTGCCAGTGGAGTGTACAGCTTGTCTGGAGCCCGTCAGTTAAGCATTCGGGCCCATAGAATGGGACCACGGACCAACAATTGCTTCATTAAACCTGTTCTCAAAATGGAAAATAATTTAGGAGTTTAAGTAAAAGTTGCCATAGACCCATATTCTTGCTATTCCTGTAAAAGTGATAGACCTCAGAGTTTAGAGGATAACTTTTACAAAGCCCAGGATTTCTGAATACAAAGGAAAAAATAGCTTCAAAGGCTTCAAAAGGCTGACACAGGTGAGAAGTTCTCCAAACGCGGAGTGGCAGGGTGCTTCAGATAAGGTAGCGCAACATGAGAAAGGCTTTTTTTTCTATACTTCAAAGCTGTTTTTTTGTTACTTACCCCAAAGTGACTAATAAAAGTTGTAAAAATGCAGCATCCAAAGAAAACCTGTGAAGGAGGAGATTCTGATTAATTGACCCTGAGTGATCATTCAGATCTCGAAAGACTCCAAAGCCAAAACGTTTGATATGGATGATAGTTACCGTCTGCTCGTAGCTTTCCTCAGTCTATCCGAGTTCTGGTGGAGTTGACTTGAAATGATGAGACAGGATCTCTCTCTGTCTCAGTGTTTTCTCCCAGGGTGGTGGGTATTGCAGTCGCACGCTATGACTTCTGCTCCAGAGACACACGGGAGCTTTCCCTGCTGCAGGGAGACATCATCAAGATCTACTCCAAGATGACCAACGGGTGGTGGAAAGGAGAGGTCGACGGCAGGGTAAGTCTGCTGTAGGATGAAAGAATCGTTGCAGCTCTCTTTGAAGGTGCAGTTTGTAGAGTTTATATGAATAAAATTGTTAGAAATGGAAATAATCAGGTAGTAATTTCGCCAGATTTTTGTGCAGAGTATCTAAACCATACATTTTTGGAAACTTTGTAATATAAGCAATCAGAAAAACAATATTTCCATTTACCCTGCTACCTACAGGGCCGTCATCTTGGATTTAAAAAAATGGCTGCTGTAAAAAATGTTTTTTTGTCAATACCTCAGCTTCTGAATAACATTACAGAATAAAGTTGGCAGCTAAACCAACATTCCCTGGGCTAAGAAATCCAATAGCATCAGCATAAACAAGTTACATTCATTAAAAAAACTTGTTTGGCTGTTATTTTCTGTTTTGTTCAGTATTTTACAACTGATCAGACATGAATCTTTCATTGAGTTAGTGACTACTCTCTGTACCTGGATGGTATCTTGGTGGCTTGAAAAATCATCAAGAGTAAGGCAGAGTGGAAAGACAATTGAGAACCCAGATTGTACGAGTTTGCCCAGGAAACTGAATGAAACCGCTCAATCTTCGCTCAAATAACAAATCCATCGTAACAAATGTCTCAACACATCTGCAACTGGGAGAATTGGTTTCTCTAGAGAATCTGACCGGGGAAATGGTAGTTAATCTGAAAAAAATAAACACACTATGTAATTAAAAAACAGAGATGTTGGCGGTAACATTTGTCACGGCAGCTGTTTTGGGAAAACAACAGAGGATATAAAAAAAACAATACATGAATGAGATTAATCTCATAAACTCACAAAAATACAGTGATGAGTTTACAAGAATAAAGTCTGTTGTTTTCCGATCTCTCTGCAAGGGCTGGATCAAGCGGGCACAGCTTAAATAACTAGCTAGCAAAAAGAATAGAGTGATTAAGATAAAAATTAGGTAGTAAATACAGAAAAAAGTTGATAACCAAACAGGAGCAACAACAGGCAGCCTGTGCAGTGCAAGAAATTATTTGCATAAATTTATGACTTTATTCCCGGAAGTTTACAAATCTGCTCTTGAATTTTATGATCCTGTTCTCTCAAGTTAATGACTTTTATTCTTGTAAGTTAATGTGATTAATCTTGTAAATTTTGCTTTTTTTTTAGCCTAGCCCTAATCCTCCATTGAATGCGCAATCTTAGATGGTGGCCAAATAGGACTGGGTGTAAATGGAAATATTGTTTTACCGATTGCTTACACTATTTGGTTTCCAAAAAATGTAAAGTTTCCATAGCCTCCACAGAAATCCTACCGAAGTTAAAATCCAAACATAGTGAACCTCACTAAAAATTATGGAAGCAGAAATATGAACCGGGTTATATTTTTGTTTTTGCTCTTCAGGTGGGCTGGTTTCCCTCTACCTATGTGGAAGAAGAGGACTGACCTTGCCAGATTCAGCATCTATTCAACGCCGAACACTTCCAGTCGACGCCGTTCAGCTCCTCCACCCCGTGCCCTCCAAGTCAGATCTCTTTGATAAAACCCAGAGACCTCGTACGGGAGAGGAAGTGACAGCACCCTCGACCTCCTTCCCCCCCGCCCTTTGACAGACTCTCACACTGAGCAGATGTCAAATCACAGATTCCAGGAGCGTCACGCCATATCTTGCCTTTTCTGCCGCCCGTCTGCCCCCCGCGGCCAACAGGGAAGTGCATGTGCTGGGCCCAGATAACCCCTCACCCCTCCCTGCTTTCTCACCTTGTCTTATTATTGATGACTCCATCGGACGGTGTGAGACTCGCCCTCACTGTCATCGTGTTTCTACACCAGGACGACTAAGTCACCTGACTGGAACAGTGATCCTGCTGACGGGTGCAGCCGAGGTTCAGATTTCCACCAAATTACAAAGCAGGAGCTCAAATTTCTGCCTGGAAAACTGTTTTATTTTCACGCTGAAGGTAACCAATCAGCAGACTGAGATTATATTTAAAAGTTGTTTTGAAAGCTTAAATGTGATTTGATAGTTTGTAAAGACAACTGTTAGATTTCACCGCCACAGCATCGAGGATTGATCCGTCAGCCGCGTATGTCAGCAGTCTGAACGACTCGTGGTCTCATGGAGCCAGGATCCACTCACGTCCTGACAGGAAAACACCTCCTCACTGTGTCATTGCTGATCAGGAACGATGATAAAGTTGTTTCTTATCTGTAATCCTTGTCCTGTTTCATCATTTGGATTCGTCATTGGTTATTTGAAGGATCTAATTCACCCTGTGAACGATCATCAGAAGGAGTTTGGTTGGTGTCTGAATTTCTGACTAATAATTTATGGATGGATTGATGAATGATGAATGGTAGCAGGATTGATGGTTGGATATATGGGTGAAAGGATGGATGGAATGGATAGATAAATTGGCAGTGGATGGATTAATCATTGGATGGATTCATAAATAAGAGAAGGGATGGACGGGTGAATTGATTTTTGGATAAACGGACTGAAAAATGATTGAATGGATTAATGGTCTGTTGAATGATTAATAGATAAATGATTAAATTAATGAAAGAATTGAAAGAATTTTGAATAAGTAGAATGGTGGACGTATGAATTTTATGGATAGATAGGTTAATCAGGGGTTGGATGGATGAAAGAACGGATGGAATTAAATAATTTGATGAGCGGCTTGATTAAAAAATAAGTGAAAGGTTTGACAAAAAAAATGTTTCAATGATGGATGGATTAATGATTGAATGTTTAATGGACGTATAGATGAGATGGATGAAAGAATGGAAAGAATACAAATGAATTTAACGATGAATAGATCATAAATAAAGCAATAGATGGTTGTATGGATAGACTGATGGATGATAGATACATGGGTAGCAGGATTAATGGTTGGATGGATGGGTGAAGGATGGATGGAATAGAAAGATAAATGGGCAATGAACTCATTGATGATGGATGGATAAATGATTTGATGAATGGATAAGAGCTGGATGAATAGTTGGATGGATGGCAAATGAATGAAAAAGTGAAAGATTGGATGGATGGATGGATTACTGGTTGGATAACATTTTAATGAATGGATAGAATGGTGGATGTATGATAGATGAAGTAATGATGGATGATAGAGACATGGGTGCAAGAAAGGATGGTTGGATGGATGGAATGGAAAGATAAATGGGCAATGGATGGATGGATAATTGGTGGTTAGATGGATTGATGGACGGATAAATTATTTGATGAATGGGATAGATGAATGAACAAATAAGTTAAATTATTGGATGAATGATGGGTGGTTGGATGGACCATTGCATTTTCACGAGGTTAGGGACTATTTCTTCATTAGGCGTAGTGATACATAGACGTCTAACAGTGGCATTCACACTAACAGCATTTTTACATTTGCAGCAACTTTTTTAAAATACATAAACCAGTGAAAGTTGACATTGACAGCTATTCAGTGTAGGGCTGAAAGGTTTTAGCAAAAGATCAAATTGCGATTTTTCTGACAGACACAGCGATTTCAATTGGATTCACGATTTTCTTTAAGTCATGCTTTAGTGAAGTTTTCATGATGTACAGTTACATTTACAAACTTGACAGAAAACTACGTCAAACCATTGAAGCATCAAAAGCTTTTACTCTGATGTGAGGATGAATATGAAAACTGAAGGTTAGAATTGTTTCAGACTTTGAGACAAAAGGTCAATATTTTAATATAAAAAGTTAAAATTTTGAGAAATAAAGACAAAATTCTGAGACAAAAAGTCAAGATTTTGAGATGCAACTTCTTAAGTTTAAGAAATCAGTTTGAGATAATGTGGAAAAAGGCCAAACTTTCTCATTTAAGGTCAAAATTTTAAGATGACAAGTCTAAGATAAAAAGTCTACATTTTGAAATAAAGGCAGTTTTGGTAATAAAAAGTTGAAATTTTGAGAAGAAAGTCAAAATTCTAAGATTTAAGTCAAAATTATGGGAAATAAATACAGAGGCAAATAAATAAAAAGAAGATTTTTCGAAAAAGTTGACGAATTTTGACTCTTACTAAAACCTAACACCCATTCCTGCTTTCGCTAAACCAGACTTTTTAAATTGTATTTTTGTTCTAAAAACTGAAGAACAACAAGAGGTATCTTTGACTCTTAATTTTTAAAAACGATGTAGCGCAAAGATTCCTCGATTGTTGCAAGTTAAATGAAATAAAATCAACAACAATCCCAAGGAAAAAAGGATTTTTCCCAACAGTCTTACACTCAAGACAGGTGTGTATGAAACAGCTGATACAACAGATCCTGGGTCAGTCAGGAGCAGGAAAATAATCGCGGCTTTGACAATGTCTGAAATTGCGATTTTGATCAAAAAACCATAAATCGTTCAGCCCTAATTCAGTGTCCTTACTGGAAAAATACCCAACTTTTTTTTTTGTCACTGAGCTCACAGACTTTTCGGAAATTATACAACTGTCTGAGCTCCATGTTTGAAAACACGAACTCAAAAAGGACGCAGCTCCTGATATCAGCTTGTCAAGTCGATGGAGAAACTGACCAGACTCAAGAGAAGTGATTTTTAAAATGTCCTTGAATAGAAACAATTTATAAGCGTACATAATCTTTTTGAACAGACTCGACAAACAAGGAAGTGAAGACTGTTGCTTCACTTTGTGGGGAATTAGCATACTATAAGATAGTAAAAAACAAAATGGATGATGAATGCTAGCAAATACTAAAATGAAGAGAGGACATGCACAGTTACAGAAGAAGAAAATGAGCAAATGAAGACAGGACACTACATCAGTCATGAAAATGCATGTTTGGGTTGGTTTGTGTTACAGGAGGTATGGGTCTATAAATCAATATGCTTATTAATATTTCTACCATTCACTGTTGAACCAGGAGAGCTCTTTTACATTCCAAAGATTTTGTGTTTACCTCCACTCTTTGGTTTCAGAATGAATGATTCAAGTGTGATGTAAGAGCTGCTAACTGCAGAGCAAGGTAGCACAAGGGCGTTAAGTGATGCTGTTTTCCTTCAAACGTTAACATCCCGCCAAGCATGTGTGTGACATCAATATTAAATCAAGCCGGCTCTTTGAATTGTACTTTTGAAATTTGATAGGATATTCTTCCCTCTTCAGAAAAATCTTTCATTGCACTAACAAAGGCTTTTCAGTTGCATCACAAATCACATCTGTGTCTGACAGGCTGCTGGAGGTGCAGCGGAGAACTGCCAGAGCTCGAATAATGGCTAAACAAACAGAGCAGAGAGGAGTATGGGAACTATTCTGATATGAGAACATGTAAGCTCAGTTACACAAGCCTGTTTTCTTTTTAAATTCCACCTCAAAAATGAACCCAAACTTGGGATTCTCTCATCAAAATTTCATGAAGTGAGCTGCTATTTGTAGGATCAGATCGCTTCTCCCTCTTTTGCTAATTGGGCACATTTAGCAGGTTTGAACAAACACTCAGGACTCTAAAATTAATCTCCAGTTTGCAAGCGTAAGTCATTTGGAGTGTGCTGCCTTCAAATTACTCTGTTTTAGACATCCCTCTGATGTTCTGCTAAAAAAAACACCTTTTTATTAATAACTTATGAGTAGATCAGATGATTTTAGGCTTCTACAAGTTCAAGTTTGGAATCATGCCTGATCTTTTTTCATTAACTGAACAGCGGAGAACAATTAGGTCAGAAAAACATCATTTAGTCCAATGGAGCAATAAAGAATGGCTCAAGACATGTTGGATGCAAACTGGAAGAATTAAACCTATTTATGTAAGTTTAATCAGGAAACACAGGTTACATTGGTTCAAACTTGATGCAGCATCAGAAAACTGTTAATATTTGAAATCTAGGCTCGAACCTTTAACGTTTAAGTGCCTGACTTCTCCCAAACTGCTTTTTGCTAAGAGATGCGTTGCTGCTCCAGTATCTAATAAAATAGTCTTGTGAATCACAGTTGTGCAGGGATGCAAAGAAGGGCGAATATTAGAGAAATTAATTAGTGACATCAGTGAACAACCATGTACAACTCACCAGGAATAGTCTCTGGTGGTCGTTAAGCTGAGAGAGGAACAAGTAATAACCACTTTACTGCCAAAATTATTTGGCCACAGATTCTTCAACAGAGGGACCTTAAAGCACCGGCAGTTTCCATCAGGATAAAGTGAAACAGCCTCAGCAGCTTGTGCACCTCTGGCATTTGAGTATTTGTCACAGAGTTTGCATTAATTGGCACTGAAACCGATGAAACTGCTCGACCCCCTCTTCATTCACAGATGTCTGAATCAGGCTCCTTGCGGCAACATCTCGAGCTGTGTGTTAAAAACCTCTCTCATAGAGAATCAGTGTGGAGGACTGGAAGCTGATGGTGCCACAATCAGCTGCATGGACACTCAGGTGCTTCAGGACAGCAGATACAAAACACCAACGTCAACATCAGCATTTTTACAGGTGTGTTTCCTTGAAATCTGTCTCTATTGTTTCAGGAAATGGTTTAATGTTGTGTCAGTGCAACCTAAGTGGTGTTTTAAGTATCACATCACATAACAAATATCACCAATTCATCTCAAGAATACAGAATTTATCCTTGCTGACACATGAAAGCGTGAAAGATGATATATTTCCCTGGTGATGATGTTTTTAACAGATTTAGACACCAGTTAGACCCACTGTTCCTACCATTCTTAGTCATAGAAGCATTAAAGTGTAAAGAGAAACAGTTAAACATTTATTTCCACTTCGGTGAGCAATGTCTTTGCCCGAACTTATTTCACTGGAGGACAGGAAGTTGAGCACTGAAACCGCACAAAAAAGCCCAGTGACTTTCAAAATAAAATACAATGTGCCGACCCTTGATTGTATCTACTTTGACTACAACAGAACTGGCATATTTACCAGAGCTGGGGCCAGGAGTCAAAAGTTTTGAGGCTTTACAGCCCAGCATAAATGAAGAAAATCAGAGGGCCCTTTTGTCAGAATATTATAAGTCAGAAAATCAGAGGATTGGTTAGTCTACAGGTTTGTTGATTAGAAAATTGCAAAGCCTGTTAGTTGAAACGTCCATTATTAAAAAGATCAGAGGGTCAGTTGCGAGATAATGACCAGTTGTAATGTGTGCATTTGTTTTGTGAAATAAATGTGGACAAACCTGTCTTGTAACACTAGTTTTTTTTTCTTTTTTTCATAAACAACTTTTTTTCTGGACATAAGGTGACAATGAAATGTATTTATCAACAGTTACATAGTACTGTTGTTTGAAACATGACAACGAGTAAGTTTGTAAGTTTGAACTGTAGTTTAGTAGCCGGCTACATTACTCACAGCCCGGTGCTCTGAGACATGTCTGTACTGTGTAACTGTAGTAAATTCTGGTTATGTCCTACCAGTGCTCATCTACCAACTCCAACCTCACCAAGCAGAGCAAACGTAACCTGGCTCTTCATTTTATTGACAGACTCTCAGGTTTGAACAGATCACTAAAGTATAACCGCTGCTTAGCCTGTGTTTAGCCTCAAGCTTGTGTTTTAGCCTTTAGTCTGTGCTCTATCACTGCCTGTTTAGCTTTCTTCTGCCTTTTTTTCTCACAGACAGTCCAGCTCCACTGTCACTATTACTTCTACTATTGTAAATAAATCAATCGGCCGTAAATCAATCTGGTCTAGTCCGACTAAATCTGGAAGTTGAGAAAAAGCATTTAGAAATAACATTTTTAACCCTGACAATCTCACTTAAAGTTGTGGATTATAATTAGGTATATGTTTAGATATCAGATTTTTTCGAGATGACATGGAAAGTCTTCACTGTCCCTTTAAAGGCAAGGTGGTGACATCATTCATGCAGATGGATGAATCCCCAGTATTTACTTAACTGCCATGTCTTGTAGGTTACGTGAAGTGTTCACTTTTGAATTCAGTCTCGTCTTTCTTCCTTTTTTTCCTCATTTCTTTCCACCTGTGTACTGTCTTGTATAAAAATCTGCTTCTTGATTTGTCTTGTGCAGGGTTGTTGTGATGTTCTTTGTGTTTGAAACTTTGCTCAAATAAAGAGCCTTTTGTAACAACTGATATTTCTGCTCTTGGATCTTTCTGTCACTCAGTTCCTGGTAATGACAAACATTTGAACTTCGATTGTTGTCGTTGTGTTGGTCCCTCTCCAAGGTCATTCAACAACGTGAATCCACAAAACAACAACTGTCTGGCATTTTATTTCAGTTTTTAAACATGTAGTTGGCTTCAGAGTCCAGTAATTTCCTCGTAGTGTGTCACAGCCTTTTTGCCCTCCAGGAGGCGGCTCCATATGTGTGTAAAAATCTATGAATTCAACTGTCCACGCTTCAACAGCAGATTCAACAGACGCTACAATTAACTGGATGTGATAAAACAGGCTGAACTATTGCAGCTTAAACTGTCAAATGGTGTCTATAACAATAATATTCACACTGGGTTTATGGCACACTCCCCCGCAGTGTTTGGATGCTCTGAACGTGTCATTTCAGATCTTTCCATCAGGTAATATTCTCTCTCTGCTGTTTTATACACCTGTGTTAATTCATCATGTTTTGTATTTCACTGTTTTTGAAGTACGGCGCTCCACAGAAACTCTCTGTCAGTGTAGAGGGGGGGAAGCTTTTTCCACACCAGCATCTTTCAATATCAGTATTCTTGTAATGTAAACACTCCCCCAGGCTTACTATTCCCCCACCGCTCTGCAGCCTCCGTAACGATAAACTGAGCTGAGGGAGGGCTCCGCCGCGCTAACAGCACCCCTCCCTCGCAAAGAGGCAGAAAGAATGGCTCCCCTAATACTCTTCCTCTCTCTCCTTAATCTGCCTGTTCCTGTCTTAGCCGGAGAGATGAAAGGCAGTGACAGAGAGGTTGGCCAGCAGCCAGGGAGAGAAAGAGAGAGAGAGAGAGAGAGAGGAAGGGGTCTACAAGGTTGCATGGAGTAGATAAAGTACAGGGAGGTGTGTTGGTGTGGAAGAGAGAGAGAGGGAAAGAGAGAGAGAGACAAAAGGGCAGCAGGGAGAGAGAGGAGGAAGCCATGCATCATCTTCATCTGTCTGAATGATCTCCTTAACCCCCGGTCTTTGCCAGTCAGCCCCTCTGGAGCTCTATATGGGGTTAAAAAGGGATTTAGCCAAAGCTGAAGCTGCCCGCAAATACGGTGAGCTCTCTGTTCCCCTCAAAAGGGCTCTGCTCTCCAAAAGACTTTATCTCAGAGATTTATATTCAACTGCTGACTTGTGACCAACAACGGCCGCCCTCCCCGCCAACCCCCCCCCCACTGAACAAAATCACAAAACTACAACTGGAGACGCCGCTGTTGTCAGGAAAGGGTTTGAATAGGAGGATATTCAGTTTGGTCACAGAGTTCTGTGGAGGCTGACATTTGTGGATGAAGAGGCCGTTTACACGACAGTGGTTTTAGGGCGAAACGCAAAGGTATTGTTTCGTACCTGCCAATTTCTGCGGGAATCTCTTGCTGCAGTTGTGCTAATAAGTTTTCACACCCTGGCAGAGTTTATGATTTCTAGGCCATTTTTATGAGAGTATATGAATGATTAAACAAACTTTTCTTTCGCTCATGGTTAGTGGTTGGGTGAAGCCATTTTCAAGACTTTTCTTTACAAAGCTGGATTATCTTTTCTCACATATACATGACTCAGAATCCAGAAATGTTAGTGCAGCAATAGATGGAAGATGCAAGTGTCTGTCATGAGCTCAGAAACTCACTGACCTTTTGCACTGATCTGCTGGGGGTTCTGTGAAAGCTGTCAAATATCTTTTTTTTTTAAAAAAGAAAATAAGAGAAAAGTAAAGTGGAGTATTGGGGTCACATTAAGAATTATTCATATTTTACCACGAGATTAAGGTCAAAATTAATGATTTTTCTACAAGAATAAAGTCAAATTAAATATTTTACTAAGAGAATAAAGTTGAAACTAACTATTTGACTACAAAAATAAAGTTGAAATTAACTAATTTACGACGAGAATAAAGTCGAAAATAAATTATTTTACTACGAGATTTAAGTCAAATTGAATTATTTTACTACAAGAATAAAGTCGAAATTAATGATTTTACCAGGAGATTAAAGTGGAAATAAATTATTTTACTCCGAGAATAAAGTCAAAATAAATTATTTTACTTTGAATACAGTCGAAATAAATTATTTTACTTCGAGAATAAAGTTGAAATAAATTATTTTACTTTGAGAATAAAGTTGAAATTAATTATTTTACTACGAGAATAATGTCAAAATTAATAATTTTACTTTGAGAATAAAGTCGCAATAAATTATTTTGCTACGAGAATAGATTTAGAATAATATTTTTTCAACGAGGATTAAGTGGACATTCATTTATCTACTAAGAGAATAAAGTCAAAGTAAAGTCGTATCGGAAGTAAGTAAGGAAACGATTCAGTGTTCTAATACTTATGATAATCTTATGCTGATGTGCTGAAAGTTGAAGTATCTCCTTGTTTGTAAAACCCGAGTTAAAGTATAATTTGAAGGAATGCTCCGTGGTCCTTATTTCCTCCTCCTCGTAGACTGTCCTCGACTATATTTCGACTTTATTCTCGTAGTAAATTACGTCAACATTTTCGACTTCAATCTTGTAGTAAAATGATTAATTTAACTTTAATCTCGTGGTAAAATATTAAGTGAAAAAAAAAATTCTTGATGTGGCCTAAAATAATTCTTAATGAAGCTCGAATACTCGGTCGTAGAAAAGGTCCCATAAGTGTTATTGTACGTGTGTTAATGTTCAAATTTTCAGTTTATCCTGTAAAATGTGTTTGCTCTGTTTGACTGAACTGTTTTTCCTTCACTTAACCTCCAAAGTCGGATTTTATTTTTCTGCAGTTTGATCTTTTTTTCTCTCTTATAATATGCTGTAAATAAGAAATAACTCCAGATTTTGAAGCTCAAAATATCCCACAAAAAATGGACCTAAGGTGAGGCCATTTTTTAATTGTTTTATCAGGCATATAATCAGGCCTGAATCTCACCTGAATCTCCCGAGACTGTGCTAAAGACAAACTGAAGCCAGAAAAGGCGGATAAAGGGTTTCTTTTGCTAAGCTGTTGCTTATCCCGCTACATTTCTGATCAACACAAAGCTCATACTAAATATAATGTGACTGGCCGAGCTTACTGTGCTCTGAGAGTGTTTTTCTACGTCATCTGATGTGTGTACAATCGAGTGTTAGTTTTGAAGCCTCAAGCAACTTCTGACTCTATTTTCTTCCACTAGAACAAGCAGCACTTGTTTATTATTTGTTGAAAACCAGTGTTGACAATGGCATTGTTTCGACCGAGGACTGTTGTCTTGAGCACCGGAGCAAAAAAGTGACTCAGGTGGCTGTGAATCAAGGAAACACAGTCACACAGAAAGGGAGAGTCAGAGAGGAGCAGACAGGAAGAGAAAAAGGGGCATTTTAACGGGAGGAAAAAACAAAGAGATTCAAGTACAGAGGAGAGGAATGAAAGAGAGACGATGGAAGCCTTCATTACAAAAGCCTGTCATGAAACAATGGCTCCCTGATGGAAGGAGGCAGCAGAAAACACCAACACCTCTCGGTTTGGCAGACCTGGAAGAAGGGACCGGAGAGAAGGGGAGGCAGACAGACAGAAGGGGGGAGAAGGAGGGGTAAGAGACAGACAGGCCGTGCCAAAGCGAGCCCCCATGTCGAGCGGCGCCACCTCGTTAAACCTGTCCACAGGAGTCACAGGCAGATGCTCAGCTTTTTCTATGATAATGGCCGACCTGCTAAGCAGCTAGCGGCGTCACGCTCCTTTGAACAACCGCTGACCTCAAAGCTGTCGCCGGGTTTCACGCCAGCGCCGGTTCCAACTCGCTACACTCAGAAGGGGCTTGTCGGATCGTGAGTTTTAATTTGGGCCTGGATGTTTAATACAGCCTGTTATCAAACGCGGAATATGAGTTTTCTTTCCTCTTTTGGTGCTCGCAAGTCTGTGAAAGGCCTCGGAGCTCGGTCTCGCCACATGTGAGCATCAGATGTAGAAGCCGGGGATTCATGATCACCAATTAAGTCTCAAGACCTTTGAAAACATGCTCCAGAGCCCGTGCAAATAGGCATTAAGGATATGAAAGTGTTACCCATTAATGCACATTTATTCACCATTTTACATTTAGGAGACCCACCACTGCCGAGCATCAAAGCACAGTCAGCACACGCAGCCATGAGTCAAAGGGAAGTAACCGGGGTGAGGGGGGGATAGAGAGGGAAAGAGCGATAGACGGAGGAGGGGAGAGCAGCGGTTCTCTGAGGATTAGCTCATTTAGGCGGCTTTGATCTGTGAGATCTTAATTGCCGGGTAGCGCTGATAGAGTCCTCACTGAGAGACTTCGCAACACCATCCAGCCAAGGAGGGAGGAGGGTGGTCGTGTCTTCGGCTCTTTCTCTCTTTCCCTGGAGAAACTCATCTCAATTCCTGGGAATTTTGAGTTTATTTCTATTAATGAGTAGAAAAAAAAAGCATCACGAGCGTCGCTGGAAGCTTTAGTGGCTGCAGTTTGGCACAGCAGTAGTTTAAGTGGAACGTAAAAACCAGCATGCAGTTGTGATGATATTTAGCTGGTAAAGTACCATCTCTGGGATGCTACTTCATCTGGTTTTGTGAACATCACACAATTTGCAAGTGATGCTAACAAACCAGGATTCAGTAAAGACATGTCTTAAACGGAGGAAAAAAGTTTACTTGTTGTTTCATATAACAGTGCAATGAAAATACAAATAAATACATTAATTTGTCACTTTGCATCCTGGGAAAAGTTACCAACCTACTCTTTACCAACTTAACTTATGAAATGAGACTAACTTTACACAACAAACACGATAAAGGTAGTTTAGACAACTTCTCTGAAGTAGTTTGCAACACAATTGGACATTTTTGTTTTCTCAACCGAAACATAATCTTTAAGCCTGCAATTTTAAGTTTTCATTTTTACAGTGTAGTAAGGCAGAGAGCTATGCATAACTGCCTAACTCAGATATTAAAAGAATGAAAATTATATGTATTTTTTGAGCATTAAGCATAGTTTCCAGAGTCAATGAAATGTATATATAATTGACAAGTTAATGATGATAATGAAAGTAGTATACACGTACTATTACACATAATACATGTGCATAAAAATGTGCTTTTTCTTCTTTTCTGAAAACTTCGAAATATGACTTAGGCTATCATGCGATTAGGTTAATAATAAGTTGAAATGGCAAATGGCTTCACCCCAACTCTTTGCTGTTTTCTAGATAAGCCAGAAATTAGTTGAGTTCAGGATTTCCATCATGGCTTCGACCACCCTGGAGTGTCTTCAAGCTTTTTTAGGAACAAATAGATGTAACAGAAGCTTCTTGGGTAACCCACAGTTCTTTAAGTGGGAAAAAAGTCCAGGTGCTCTCTCTTATCCACTTGTTGGATTGAGTATAAAGCAGCCAGTGTCAGTAAAACACCAGCAAATCCATTCAGGTTTCAGGAGGCCGATTTAAAAGTCAAGTTATGACAAAGTACCAGAAATTTTCAGACATATATTGGACAAAATTCAGAGTCCGTAGTGTGCACTGGAGCTGTTGGTAATCTTTAACACCCCTCTGCAGCTATGCTATTTTTGTTTCCCAGGCAGAGGTGTTTTTATGAAACCCAGGTACCAACACAAACCCCACACCCCTCTCAGCACGTGATAAAATCGAGCACAAAGCGTTTTCTTCCAAGCTCCAGGAATCTCGACTGTGAATGGTATCTTTTATTTATGTGCGGCTTCGGTGCGACACATAAATAATTTCTCCAACAGGGCGTCGGGGGCTTGCGGTGCCAATCCCAGCCGGGGCTGATTTGCAATTTAGGTGTGGCACTGAAGGCCAGAAGGGCTGGATTTGGCATTGAGAAAAAAAAAAATAAAACAGACAAGAGCTGTGATCGTATGTGACGCTGAATGAGATTACCATCTGTAGCTGAAGAGGCGCGTGCTGCTTTGGATTGTATGAAAATGAGAGGACATCGGATTGGTTTGTGGTTGTGACAAGAAAGCAGATCTTCTTTTTGATTGCGTCTTCGGGGAAGCAGAATCCATCAGGGGTCAGCTTCAACGTTTCATCGCACATAAAACAGTTATCCATATTTTTCCTATGGTGATTCAAGGTAAGACTGTTTGATATCAAATCCAGCAGCACAGTTTGTCTCTGATGTTAACGGTGGTGTTTTTTGAATCCATCTCTCACTAATGGACGAGGGCAGGGTTGTAATTCTGCTTGCTGTTGTGTCACTTCAAAGAAACCCTGAGCAACTGTAGAGAGAGGTATTTCCATTATGTTCCAGCGGAGGCAGCTTAACTTCCTCTTTGTTCAGCCTATTGATTCCAGTGTACTTTGGCTCCGTGCAGCAAGCCAGTCAACCACCCACCAGCTGTCCTTGCCATGTCAGGGTTGTGAATAGGAGTTTGATCAAGCCACAGATGGCATGCTGCTCCCTTCCCTCCGTAAGTGCCATTCCTGATGTGTCCCCACATAAACGCAGTCGATACAATTTGTACTCCCGATGCTGGGAAATTGATTTGGATGGAGAGGGCGGAAGGTCCTATGGATGCTGGTGAGAGCGTGCGCCTGGCTGCATATACAGTCAGTATCGCACACATGGAAGCACAAAAGATGCACTTCGACATGAACGTGTTTTCACCTGGCTGTATCTGATGTTCAGCAAAAGAACACTTGGTAATGTCCATGAAATAAAATTGGATCGCTGCACTTAGCACAAAAAAAAACATCTCTGCTGCTTTTGAGATGTTTCAATCTCTGAGTGAATTGAGGTTTAATTTTTCTCAACTATCTTTCTTTTCTCTAAAAAATGTAGGAATACAACTTTGACAATAACAATCAACAAAAGGTGATTAACTCAACTCGCTCCATTCATTAAAGGTTGGTTGCATGTTGCGTTTTCTTGCCCTTTCTTCCAGAACGAAGGAAAGAATTTTAATTGGCCACCCCAAATTCCTGAACTCTGATTGGCTCACTGGCTTGCATTTCAAATTTTGACTTTAAGCATTTATGTACTTTGGACACATTTAGTGTCTCATATAAAAACATCATTCGAACTCCATTGGCATTTTTCTTTTTAATTTTTAGCAGAAATTCAGGCTTCAGTTTTGTCTCTTAGTATCTTGAAATGAGACATTTTTGGGACCTTGTCAGGTGAATGTTGCTCATTTAAAGTCTGAGAAGTCATTTAAAAAAAAAAAATGTAACATTAACACTTGCAAATATTGCTCGCAGGGTTTTAATGCAACTGTATCCATCTGCAGACTGTGCAGACAGTTAGTGGTACAGGATTCACCTACAATCACATCATCATACAAGATTCGCGAGTGGTTCTGCATGATTTTAAGAGGTAGGAGATCCGCCCACCAACACGTCATCATACTAGATCCACCCCTCTGCTACAAGCCTGCAGATGGACCCATCTGGAAGGAATATTTTGACAAATTTCTGTCTGAATTTGAAACTTTGGTTGTAAATACAGTCCACAGACAAACGGGTATAGAAGGCTGCAGCATTTGTCAATCATTTACCATTCAAAACACTGAACTGTAAATTAAATCTACATCTCTTCCAAAAATTGACACCAGCTTGATTATAATAAGTTAGTTACAAAAGAAACTGTATTAGGATGAAAACTAATTTGAAGTAGGTTTTAATTTTCCAGTTTGACTCACGTCCCATCTAATAGTAGGTAATGTAATAATAAGGTAATAAGGTAATAAGGTAATGTATTTATCAACAGTTACATAGGGCTGTTGTGTGAAAACATGACAACAAGCAAACTTCGTAAGTTTGCAGCGTAGTTTAGTACGCTATGTTTATCACTACTCACAGCCCAGTGCTCTGAGACATGTCTGTATGGTGTAAAGTTAGTAAATCCTGGTTATGTCCTACCAGTGCTCATCTACCAACTCCAACCTCACCAAGCAGACTGTCTGTCAGACAGTTCAGTCACAGAGACATCATCCATGGATTATACAGTCTATGGTTTGGATACGCCCCATGCTAGCTGAATTATTGCATTGTGCACTTACTCTTTTAAAGCAAAACAAACATTTCACTGGGAATACATTTTGTTCTGACTGAAATAACCAGGCCTCCACATTAATTTGTTATACCTCATGGTGTATCAAAACACTTAAAAAAGTGATGGTCCATAGGTATTGCAAAATTTGATCAATAAAGGCTGATTTTGTTCTGCATGCTGCAAAGCATTTGGACCAATGTAGAACCGTAAAATGTTAAAAACATAGAGACAGTCTTTCTCTGATGCTCTTGTCTATAAGTTGGCCTTAAAACTTTGTGACCAGTTCAAAACTTGCCAAACAGGTTAATGTGAAAGAAGACATGAATCAATCCAACATTAAGAATCAGCTCTGAATCTGAAGCACCATCATCTCCTCACTGTTCTGCTTACATGCTGAGCAGTAATTTGATATATTTAGTGCTCACAAGCATCTCATCGGGACCATAAATGTATCCATCAAAAGATAGATATCTCTGCAGAGAAACTTTTCTGAACAAGCTGACAGGCAAATAAATAAATAACTTCCATTGTTCAGGCAGCAGGCGGCTTTCGCTCTGTGACAATAGCGCTGCTCGCTAAAAGGAAGAGAGGCCTTTGTGGGAAAATGCAACTCTCCATATGGAGCCACTCTCAGACTTTCTTTTCTTTTGTCAGAGTGGCAGTCGAGCCAGCAGCCGAGACCTGCTCTATGTCAGGTCAAGGACGACTATTGTAACAAACACCATGTTAGCAAACACTGTGAGGAGTATACAGACCTGCAACCTCCAACACATACTCTGAGCTGTAAGCCACTGTATACATCCTCATAAAGGTGGAGACTCAGAGAAGAGGCTGACTCTTGTTTTAACAGCATGGAGAGGAGAGAGGACATGGGTATATAAGCTGCTCAATGCATATTTTAGCTTGTTTGAGAAGATTCTCAGTCATCCAGGTTGTGGTAAATCAAGGTTAACCCAAAATGGCAACTGGACTTAGTGAATTCCTGAAGTCGTTTCAGCTCTTATTTGAATTTAACCAAAACTGTCAAATGGAGCTGGAAACTATAACCCTCTAGAGGTTATTAGTCCGGTGAGTCACTCCACCTAAGCGCTACCATTACTCTAGTTTCTGAGAATTGTTACTTGGGACCAAGTGGTACCCATTCACCAGTATAATGACTGTACATAGGATGACGTCAGACAAATACAGACTTGACCAACCTCAGGAAACAAGGTGAATTACTCAGCAACAACTTCTGACTCTTTGAGGCTTTTATTTTGTAGCTCCACCCACAAGTCTGGATAGAATTAAGGATGTCAGATACTGAGTCTTGATCCAATACTTCCATAATACATTAACAAAATGGAGAAGAGTAAAGAAACAAATCCATCGTATACAGCTGTGCTCAAAAGATTACATACCTTGGAAGAATGTATGATTTCTTGGTCTTTTTTCAGAGAATATGAATGATAACACAAAAACTTTTCTTTCACTCACGGTTAGTGGTTTGATAAAGTCAGTCATTAACAAACAACTGTGTTTACTCTTTTTAAATCACAATGACAACAGAAACTTCCAAAATGACCCTGATCAAAGTTCAGCTACCCCAGTTCTTAATACCACATATCGCCCCCTTTAACATCAATAACAGTTGAAGTCTTTTGTTGTAGTTATGGATGAGGGTCTTTATTTTCTCAGGTGGTAAAACTGCCCATTCTTCTTGACAAAAAGCCTCCAGTTCCTGTGAATTCTTGGCCTCATCACTCCAAATGGCTTTGTTCTAGAAGTTTTGAGGCTTGTTTCTCTGACATTTACATAGAAATAGCTTTCTTCCCATTTTTCTTCAAGTGCCTCCTTATTGTGCATCTTGAAACAGTCGGACCACATTTTTTCAGAGCGTTCAGAGCGTTCTGTATTTCAGCTGATGTTATTTTGGGGTTTTTCTTTGCATCCCAAACAATTTTCTTGGCGGTTGTAACTGAAATTTTGTTCCATCCACCTGACCAAGGTTAGTTTTCAACAGAATCCCCCATTTTCCAGCTCTTATTTTGAGTTCGAACACTGCTAATTGGCATCCTCAATTCCTTGGATATCTTTTTATATCCCTTTACTGCTTTATACAGCTGGATTACCTTTTCCCCCCAAATTCCCTTTGGCAATTCTTTTGCTTTCCCAACGACTCAGAATCAAGAAATGTCAGTACAACACTGGATGAAAGATGCAAGTGTCTGTCAGGAGCTCAGAAACTCACTGACCTTTTATACACACACACTGATTACAAGCAAATAGATCACAGGTGAGGATGGTTACCTTTAGTAGACATTCAAACACATTTGTGTCAACTTATGTGCTTGTTATCCGGTCAAAATCGCCAGGGTGTGTAAACTTTTGATCAGGGTTGTTTTGATAGTTTCTGTTGTCATTATGATTAAAAAAGAGTAAACAAAGTTGTTTGTTAATAAATGGCTTTACCCAACCGCAAACCATGGGTGAAAGAAAGGTTTTTGTTATCCTTCATGTTCTCTGAATTGGTCAAGAAATCATAAATTCTGCCAGGGTATGTAAACTTATGAACACAACTGTATTTATGAATAGATGATGTAATCAGGTATTGGTCGAAAACTCATGCTTCACTGCAGAAAATTCAAACAAAGTACATTTTTGAGCGCTTCTTTTTAGTGAGAATCATCTTATTTGACTCAATATAGGTCAAATTCATCCAACAAGTTCAGAAAGTGTCTTATTTAAGATTATTAAGGCATTATACTTATTTAAGAAACCCTACTCTTTGAACTTTTCATCTCAGAACAGCACCAATCCATAAGAGGCTTTTCAGACGGTTGTATTGACGGGCTAAATATCGATATAATACAGCTGAAAAGAGGAGAGCTCCAAAATGCTGCCGAGTTTCTCCTTTCCTGGATACTGAATACCCCTTGTCTTAGGTTATGTAACTCTGTGTTGGTGCCACCGGTGCTGACAGTGGCAGAACACAAGGACTGCTCGTGTCTAAAAATGTCCTCCTAATACCCCCTCCTGAGTCTTAGAAGTGAAAGCAGGAAGGACAAGGCGTTGCTGTGACACGGACTAGTGGGGAACATAACCAATGAACAAAAAGCTCAAGTCATTTTCAGAGGTTTATTTTTGTACACTGAGTTTTGATCCCTGAAAGAAACAGAAACTTAAGCCGTAGCACACACCAGAAAGATGTGACCACAGACTGCTTGAATGCTGCCAACTGTTGAAATCTACTTCAGATAGTATCATGATATATATTGATGTTTAAAAGTTACTGATTCCGAGGCCCCGAGTTGAGTTTAGAAACAGAAAAAGTTGCTTTAAATATTCTTGTTTCTATTCTGAAACAGTATGAAGGCTTTGTAGAGACGTTATGTTGCTCATTTTACCTCAACGACTGAGAAAGTAGAGGGTGTTGAATCAGAACAATGGTAACCTTCCCGTTGTTCATCAGCCTCTTGGGTCATAATCTGCATTCAAAAGCAGCAGACTTGAATTTAACCTTAAAACTTTTTTTTTGTGCTAATAGCCAAACGCAGCCCAAAGCCAGGAGCCGATGTCATAAAACACTGCTTTTATTGCACTAACATGTCATAAAGGTAATTGTCTTTCACACACACACACACACACTCAGACCCCTAAATGCGGCTCTGAAGCTTTTTTTCTTCAGCTGTCACCACAAATGGTCTCAGGTGAGCCACTTCACATCCAGCAGAGCCAGTTTAGAGAGCGAAACCTTGAACAAAAGTGTTAAATCACAGACAGCCATACGACTGAAATTCAGGGGAGATATGACGGCGCTACTGTTTTTCAGGTAAGAGAGAAAGTATTGTCGGAATTAGTCACATATGAGAGCTAAACAGAGCAATTAACCTTTTCCCGAGCTGTCACGCATTTCAGTCCAGGGGTATCAACATTTCACCATAACTTAGACAACGCTAGGCTTTCATTCATGTACAAACATACTGGATTGTATGAATACATTTGGTAAATCAAAGTCAAGGATTGCAGTGAGATAAATCTATGCTTTTTGTAGTTTACAGCCTTTTGGCGGACAAGCTATATTGGCTAGCACGTTAGCCAAACAAAAAGGTTGCACAGCCATTTTTAGTCGTTCTCTTTCATGCCCCCTGACTTGTTTTTAAAGCAACATACTCCATTGATAAGCTAAAAGCCACCTTTCTCATGTGCCTCGGCAAAACAAAACAAAACAAAAAAAATGGGTTACAGTGCTTCACAATCAACCAAAAACACTTAATTGATGTTGAAAACCAAAACGTAGTAACATTATTATCAAATTGGGTGACAAGGCCAGGCTAAGTGTCATGGTGCCTCTAAATTGGGTTGAATCTGCCATGTGCACAATACATTGTAAGTTGCCTTACAACTCAAAACTTTGCCCAAAGTTTTGAGTTTAGACATGTCTGTTGACGTTTCCAGAAGTTTTAGAGCTCATGGAGCCCAGTCTCACAATAATACATTAGACTATAATGTAACTGACAAGGTCTATGGGCTAGTTACATCCTATTTAAACTCCTGTAACGAAATAAAATGGATACGTCCTTTTTTATCAATGTTACAGGTGCATACTTTCATGCTGTCTTTTTGTTGGCATTGTTATTAACCAATATATCCACCAGGGGGCAAACATGGCAACTTTGAGGGAAGTATTTGAGAGGCTAGCAGTATCGCGAAGTGACATCATGCAGATATTTGAAGTTCCTTATCAACTTGCAGCGTTTTTCTTCAAAAAGTTCCACCATTGTTAGTTCTTTGTGCCTCACTAGAGTTATGTAATCAGCAGTAACAGCAACACTGCCCCCACAGTTTCTGGTGGTACTGATCCGTTCGTCCTGTATTTGTGAGCTCTATGGAAATATGCAGAAATAAAGACAAAATGAACGTAAAAGGCTCCTTCTTTATCCGTATTTGCATATAACATTGAGCATAAATGGGCCTTAAGCACAACTTGTACGAGGGATTTTGTTTACCATTAGCAAAATAAGAGTATCAGGTCAAGATCATTTACTTTTGTCTGTTTTTTGTCCCATATGCCACATTTCAGCACAGATGAAATTAACTTGAACATTTCCAGGAAGAAAAGGGGACTATGATCTACATTTTGCCTCCTCCCATGCTGTTGCTTAGCTATGCTTTGCCTGTTTAGATACCACTTGAATGTCAAGGCGGGGATGGTGGCAAACTTTTACTTTGTTAAGTTACACTGAACTGATCTTCAATCTTGTAAATCTAATGAAACATGTTACAAAATTGACATATTTGGAGCTGATGCTACATTTAGATAGGTGGTGAGCTGGTTAGCCATACATGCTA
Source organism: Thalassoma bifasciatum (assembly GCA_008086565.1). Taxonomy (NCBI): domain Eukaryota; kingdom Metazoa; phylum Chordata; class Actinopteri; order Labriformes; family Labridae; genus Thalassoma; species Thalassoma bifasciatum. Next base: position 122,786 of record RPOG01000575.1, on the reverse strand, counting down.
ATATTTACAGCACATAGTAAAATCACAGTGTTTGATGAGGTCTTTGGATTTCACTTGCATTTCCGGATCAGAAAAGGTTTGAAATATCTCAATGTGAATGCTCATCAATGAGACCACTCCCCAATTTTTTTCACAGGATGAGAAATCTAAAGTGTGACAGACCAGCTAATCACTGAGAAAACTGTTTCCCCATTATAAGCTTAACAAATAGTGTCTTTTTTCTCCTTTAGAACAAAACACTGGGAAGGAGCATGGGGACTCACATTTGAGACCTCAGGTTAGAATCATACTCAGGCCATTAGCTCGGGGACTGTCAGCATCTGCACATGGGGCACAATAAGTGAACCACAAAGCTAAACTGTTGCCCCAGTGGACCAAATTTTAATCACTGTTTTTGGGCGCTTCCGCTGAGAATTGCAGCACAGTTTGAGAGTTGTTTATTTGCTTTCTAAATCATAGCTGTTAGACAGTCTCTCCAGTTATATTACACAGTGAAAGAAACAATTTGAGTTTCCAAAAGTTCCTCTCTCAGCCGCTCGTCTCTGTCAAAAAAGGCATTGGCTTCGCTTTTCATCGACAGTGTCATTTAATGAGAGGCACTTACAGTAGACTCTAACACAATTAGGTATTTCATGACAACCTTGGGAGGAAAATTAATCTCTCAAATGAAATTGGTCTCAGTGCTCAATATGTCACCCAGTGGGATGCGACTTCATTTCTATTCATTGACCCTCCATGAATTAAAGCTCATTTCCTGAAAGTGTCGCTTCGCAGAAGCTCCCGCAGCAGGATGCAGGCTTTCAACCATACCAGCTCAGAAAACCTTCCCCTCTTCCCATTTGATTTGAGGATTAGATCTGATTAAAGATTTGAGCTGGACAACCTCTGCAACAGCCATGCAATCTCATTTTTTTTAACCGAGTCTTCTTGTTAAATTTGCATAAAGCTGATGGGATTTTGACTCGAGATTATTCTGATTTTTCGATCTTCATGCTCACAACAAGGATGTGCGACAACTCAAACTGGGTCCTAGAATCATTTTTTGACTGATGTAATGTTGCTTTCCTGAACAGGTCAACACTTAAAAGAAATCCATGAATGATAATTTGCTTCAGTCACTGGCATATCTACAATCCCAAATCTGATTAAGTTGGGACATTGTGTGAAATGTAAATAAAAACAGAATACAATAATTTGAAGATCCTGTTTAACCTATATTCAACTGAATATGCAACAAAGACAAAATATTTATTGTTCATACTGATAAACTTTATTGTTTTTTGTGCAAATATTCACTCATTTTGAATTTGATGTTTGCAACACATTCCTAAAAAGCTGGGACAAGAACAACAAAGGACTGTGAAGGTTGATGAATGCTGAAAAAACAGCTTTTTGGAATGTTCCACAGGTGAACAGGTTCATTGGAAAGAAATGAGTGTCATGATAGGGTATAAAAGGAGCATACTTGAAAGGCTCAGTATTTCACAAGCAAAGATGGGGGCAGGTTCACCACTTTGTCAACAACTGCGTGAGCAAATAGTCCAACAGTTTAAGAACCATGTTTTCAATGTATAGTTGAGGATACTTATGGATTTCATCATCTACAGTCCATAATATTATCAAAAGATTCAGAGAATCTGGAGAAATCTCTGAAAGTAAGAAGCAAGGCCCAAAACCAACACTGAAAGGCTGTGACCTTTAACCCCTCAGGTGGCACTGCATTAAAAACCCACATCATTGTGTAAAGGATATTAGCACGTGGGCTCAGGAACACTTCAGAAAACCATTGTCAGTTAACACAGTTCATCACTACATCTACAAGTGACAGTTCAAACTCTACCATGCAAAGACAAAGTCAGATATCCACAATAGACAGAAACACCACTGCCATTGGCTTCTCTGGGCCCGAGCTCATCTGAGATGGACTGAGGCAAAGTGGGAAAGTCTGCTGTGGTCTGACGCGTCCACATTTCAAACTCTTTTTGGCAACCATGGACGTGGTGTTCTTCAGGCCAAAAAGGAAACAAGCAATCCAGATTGTTATCAGTGCAAAGTTCAAAAGCAGCATCAGTGATGGTATGGGGTTGTGTTAGTGCTCATGGCATCATGGGTAACTGTCACAGTAACTGTGAAGGCAGCATTAATGCTGAAAGGTACAAACAGGTTTTGGCGCAACATCTGCTGCCATCCAAGCTACTTTGTCTTTTTCAGGGACGTCCCTGATTATTTCATCAACACAATGAAACCAAGACACATTCTGCTCCTGTTACAACAGTGTGGCTCCGTAGTAGAAGGGTGCAGCTACTAGACTGGCCTGCCTGCAGTCCAGACCTGTCTCCCATTGAAAATGTGTTTCACATTATGAAGTGCAAAATACGACAACAGAGACAAGAATGGGAAAGAATTCCAGCTCCAATCCTTCAACAATTAGTGTCCCCAGTTCATAAACGCTTTTTGGCTGTTTTAAAAAGAAAGGTGAAGTAACAGTGGGAAACATGAACGTGTCCCGGCTTTTTAGGAGCGTGTTGCAGCAGGTATCAAATTCAAAATGAGTGAACATTCGCAAATTAAACCGATAAGGTTGATCAGTTTGAACGATAAATACCATGTCTTTGTAGTTTGTTCAATTGAAAATAGGTTAAACAGGATTGGAAAACAATTGTATGCTGTTTTTATTTACGTTTAACATTATGTCCTGACTTCAAAAGAACTGAGGTTGTACAAACATCTGCTCTTGAACGCTGCATTAATGCTTCTATTGTTCAACAATGAGACAAAGACATGTTTTCTTTTCCCTTTGGTGGAAGTGTATTGTGTAAGTGTGTATGTAAACATAGTTTCGACAGCTGCTCTCAGAGGAAGAGAGCCATGTGCCACACAAGCAACAGAAATAATACAACCAAACTCCTTACGCACTCATATAGTCCACATCTAGGACACATCTGCAGCAATAGAAAACAAGTAATACATCCTTTTGTTTTGCGTAGTCATGAAAATATCTGTTTTATACAAAAATTAAATACAGTTACAGTATGTTACAACTTTTTTTTCTTTATCCCATACAGGTGAGCTCAAGCATGACTACAAAGCCTCTGGAAAAGGAAACGAAGGAGATCGGTTCTCGTCGAGGGGGGCTCGATAATATTACATGTGCAGCATTTGGCAAAACAACGGACACCCTTCAGCAAAGTAAAATCACCAGAGTCACCAAAGCACAGGGAGGAGCGGTGATGGGGGAGAGTGAGGGAGAGGAGAGAAGAAGAAGAAGAAGAAGAAGGAGGAAGAGAGGGAGGAGGAGGGAACAAGTAAGGAAGGAGGCAGTGAGGCAAGATGTTCTAAGATGTCCCAGTCCTCGATATTATTTTTTAATTACTTCAGATGATACTTAGAAATCATGTGTCTAGTTTTGTACAGTCTGCTTTCAGAAGGTGGGTAGCTCTACCCGAGTCTGCCTTTTTAATGAAGCATCAGCCAATGACATAACCACAAAGCCGGGGCTCCAACCGAGACAGCCCAGACTTCAGGAATACTTTCATTAATCCATCTAGAACTCAGTAGAACAGATCAGTGCTGTTCACCCACGCCTGCAGCCTTGGATATACAAAAGAGTTGCTTATATTTGATGCTGAGCACATTGTCCACACGTCCTTCAGGTCCTTCAGGTTGAGAGTCCAGTCCCCACATGTGGTCTCAGGGTTTTGGTTGAGGACAGGAGGCCGTTCTGGTCTCTCAGCAAAGGGGTACAATCAATAGCGGGAGCACTACGAGGGTAAAAGCGATGTGATGGAGAGCAGCCCGTCCGTGCAATTGGACATCGCACTCCCCGGGGCCCTTGCATTGAGCGCTCTCACACAGGACGCCTGAGAAGCCGGGGGGACAGTGGCAGCGCTGATGATGGTGGCACGTGCCGCCGTTCTGACAGCGCAGCATGGCGTTGTCACACACTCGAGCTGGGGAGACGACAGGAAAGAGAAAAAAAAAGGGCAGGGGAGACAGGAAGGGGTGATTAATAGATTGCCCAGCGATGGAGCGGCAGAGAACATCAACAGGCAGGTTCACAGGGCACAAGCTGCCTCTTCTTGTCCTGTCTGCAACGCTCTGTGTCCTTAGAGCACAGCTGACACATTAGGAAAGGGTGAAACCAAGGACTTTTAAATAAAGTGGGCAGACAAAGAGGAGACAGGGAAACCAGGACAGTGTAGAAAAGCTTTTACATGGAGGAGAACACACACAGATGGACATTTTATGGATATTTTCAGGTGCACAAATGGGAATTCAAGGGATATAATCCTGGCGAAAGAAAAGAGCAAACAAACCATGGCAGTGATGAGGTGAAATCAATGATTAGTGAATCAAAGGATGCCAGAGTATTGTGAAACAACCCCACTGAGCAGGTCAGGAGAATTAAATTTGGCTTCCCTTTGGCACAGTGACACTCACGTGGAGGGGGCGTCTGGCTCGTGCTGCACCGCCTCTACCTTTGATATGCAAATCTAGTCTGCCAGGTAATTCAACAATTGCAGCTATTTTGCTCAGCAGTTAACCCAACAACAAACCTCACAACCCCCGGTTAGAGGAAGGCGACATAATATCCAGGCCGAGGCCTCCAAACACGGCTTTGTTTTGATATAGATTGATGAGTATGACATAAGCTCATGTTCGCGTTTCCAGACAAAAACTCACGACTCAATTATCCAAAGAAGGCCTGCTGCTGGCAGAGGTGAAATCCTGGAAGAGGTAATATTTGCCAAGAGATTTCAGTGTAATTGGATATCTCTCCCTGCATAAATAGTAATCACATTTTTTGGTTTTCAGTAATATGGCTTATGCATGAGAATAAACTCAACAAATAATCATTTTTTCCTGCCAACACTGATTAAAAAGACATTGCTAATACATTTTTCTTTCCTTCCACTTCAACCACATACAGCTGATGTCATGTGCTTCCCTGTGGGGTACCGGTGTTTTAATGACAGCGCGAGAAGCTGAATAGTCGTGAGATCCACTTTTCTTGCCTCGACTTTTGAAAACCTGAAGGATTCTGTGCGACAGCCTTGTTGCACTTCTCCGTTTGTACGTATTTATAGAAAGATTGATAATGATGGCAGAGTAAGAGTAAATATAGCATCCCTTCCCATCACTCAAACTCCTCACTTAAAATGCAGCAGGTCTTGGGGCGGCGATGAACTATAGATTTCCTTGCGCGTGATCGTCGAAGACTAGGTGTGAAATAATGAGTCTGGAAACAAGCCACTGACTGCTCTTTGATTCAGAGTCTGACACTGAAACCTGACATTTGCATAGATTGTTTGAGATAAATTTGAAATAAAATGTGACATAAAAACTTCCGACAATCAATGCTGGTAATGTGGCTTGACAGTGTTTATATTTGTAGGGGAAAAAAAAACAAACACTCAAAGCAGAAGCTGATCTGCAAGTCATACCATGAATAGGCTGTTTGTTTGCACTTGTTTTTCTCTAAAGGGCAAATCAATGCTGAGCAAGAGGAGTATTATTGTGCAGATGCATTTGAGCGTGATGAACATATTTTTGATAATATTTGTAATTAAGAGTCAGTAATCTGTGCAGCTGTTAAAGGAGTGTGTTAAAGGCTGGTACAAGATTTAACTCACACAGTTGACTCTTTTAGTGCTTTAGAAACTGAACTGTGTCATGAAAGTTCAGTTAATTTAGCAGGAAAAGGCAGTTTTGTGCATATTTTTTTTCAGTGTATGTATACGTAAGGAGTACACAACCATTTCAGAAGCTATTCTCATTATTTACAGAAAGTCTATAAATCATATTATCATTTTAGGGTCTGATTCCAGCACTTTTATACTCCCTGAGCCTGTGCTAATGAGCCAAAAGGACACGATCAAAGGGCATGATCACACCAGCCATCTGTAAATGCGAATGCAGTGAGCACATAATGCCTAATCCCTCGCGTAGAATCGCTGCGACTGCACCTCTTGACAACCATTTGAAACAACGGTGGAGTGTTCAAGAGTTGTGTCGGTCAAAAACAGTGTAGCATAAGCCAAACAGTCTTGTAAACAGACACTTCATTGTGGCATAGGTGGGCCATGTGGGTTGGTAATTGTTAGTAAGTGTGGTTCATTTTGGAGTAGTTTGACCACAAGCCGTCCTGGCCAGCAGGGGAACAGCGCTGAAGGGGGCAGGTGTGGGGGCAATCATGCTTGAGTATGGCATGGTTTGGATGGCCAGTGTGACCGCGCTCCTGAGTCAGTTGTTCCCAAAGTGGGAGTCGTGAAATGTTTTCCAAATGCAAAGACTATTAACAACTGCGTATTTCATCCATATTTGTGAAAGTATCAACACAAATTGGGGTTAAAGTTTATTAAAAAACCCATTCAAACAAAAAATGTTTCATTCATTTCCTGCTTTTTTGTTGCCACAAGTCCCCTAAGGTGGTGACAAAGCCAGGGTAACAACAGAATCAGTTGTCATTATCCACCTTTGGATGTTCAAACAGTGACATATCTATACATAAACTTAAGGCTATTTTAGTGTTACATTATAAACAGGACTTAAATTGGGGAGCTGTCTGAGGCTTTGTCACTGCACATATGAGCGATGTTATTCCCCACAATGAAGTGCACTTGTCAAAAATGTTCTCAGCTCTCATGAATCAGTGACACACCAAAATGATCCCCCTTCCATTCAGTGAATCAAATACTGTGTGACAGAATTTAGCAAAGACAGGATGTGAGCAAACAGCGCAGCTCTGTGCAGCACAAAATACCGCTAATCTCAGGCACAGTCAGGTGCAGAAACTCATGCAACTGCACAGAACTGAGGAACTTACTTGGCATTAATTCTTTTCTGAGAATCAGATCTTGAGGCGAAACAGTGCAAGCAAATGATGCACATTTCTTAAAGCCATTAGTTGCTGCAGTCATTTCGGGTGAATTCCCCTCTGTGTTTTTCTTTTGTTTTGCCCAAATAATGATGCAGTTTTCAGTGGCAGCATGCAGCGTTTCATTAGCTTATAAACTCCCAAATAACTAAAAAACCACTTAGCAGGAGCAGGCAAACAGCTGAGGGGCGGATTAAGACCCTGATAAGTCTCTTTAGGGTCGGTTAAGTGGCAGCAGAAGAGCGAATATGGGATTTGGATTAACAGAGCAGACGGGAAAACACTGTGAGCGCACAGGTTAAAAAAATTAAATGACGTTGTATCTTGTTCTCCCTTTGCCCTGATAAGAAAGAGCTGTCTTTGATGATATCCTGATCAATTTGAACCCCTACAAACCTGCGCCCTGCAAGAAGACCATAGTGACCAAAGACCCTTTAGCTCAGTCCACTCCCTGAAACTAAGCAAAATCTACTTCTCTTGAACTTTTCATGCATGAAAATTGAACTCCTGAATCAGTCAGAGCTGCCTCCATGTCCTCTGTGCATTCACCTGTTAATGGCCTCCTGGCTACACCCATAAGTTACGTCAAAGCAGCTCTCTCGTTTTATCGCTAATGGAAAACACCTGCTTTGTGTGTTTTGCTAAAATTTCCCTGGGATAAGCCGAGCCTCCGTTGAATCGTCTAGACATTAACTTTGTTGCCTGTGGTCGAAAGGATAATCTGCGCGTTCTCTGGCGCACCCTCAGGACCGCTGCCTTCTTAAAAGCATCTGTAGCCCAATTAGTTTGCTTATCCAGAGGCTTAAGCCTGCGGTGTCTTTGTGCAGCCACAGGGCCCGGCTTCTGACAAAATACAGGGTAAAATAAGTCAATTATCTTGTTTTAGTCAGAGAAATCTCATGTAGTGACTGGATGTGTGTGCGATGATAAGGTGGCTTCATTTCCTATCAATTATAAACACCATGGAAGTGTCAATGACAGTGAACGAGCCACAAGATGCATTAAACTGCTGACTACAGACAAACAAATAAATGGGTTTATTCAGGCGACCAAACTCGTCCTCCTGCTGTTTGACTTGCAGCCACAGTGCACAGCTACTCAGCTGTGTGTTACGGTTGGTAAATAAAACCTTAAATTCAGATTTGTATCGTCAAGCAGTGCAGCTAAAGTGAGCTGGATTTTTTTTTTTGAATGACGACAGCATCAATAACCATGTTTCCAGAGCCACCTGTACAGTTAGATGTGTATTCTTCAATTATCATTCATATTTTGTTTTCACACAATTTTCAGCAAACACATCCTTACAAGCCTTAGTGTCATCTCTGTTTTAACACGTTTCTTAATTGAATATCAGATCATTCAGTTTCTAGCTGAACAGTTTATTGTTGCGCCGTTATCTTCCATAAGGGGGCGAATGGTCCTGCCTGATATGACATCATTCGCTCGCAGGCTTGTGCAGGCAGCTGCTGAGAAAACAACAATTCAAACCCCAGCTCTGGAGCACCAGCGTACTCTCTCTGGGACGTATGTGCAGCTCACACCTCTGTCAGATGTGTGACATTTTTGCGGTATAACTGTTATGACACATCCATCATTGGGCTTTGGTGTCGCACGAAGCATCGAGGAAGAGGTTCAGCGTTGAAGCCGCACAACAGAGAGAAAGGAGTTGATTTCATGTTTGTGGGGCTGTTTGGTTAAGTTTTATCATTAAATTTCACAAGGAAAGCTGTTTTGACTCAGTTTTTACTCTATCTTTCCCTTTAACAGAAAAGGAAATGCTCTCAAACTCTTGGTCCCATTAGAGCTTTTATCATGCCTCTTATTTCTTGAAGATTTAGCAGTGTGCTTACACCCTAAACACACTCAGGCAGCTCTCTAATCCCCCGTCTCAGTGAACTCTTGATGTCCTCAGACGCTCTGTGACAGAGCTCTGCGAGATACAGGAAATCGCAGCACGATATCAGGTTAGAAGTCATAAATAGATGTACTGGACCATCAATCCTGTCACTCCACTTGGTGAAAGATTTTGATCTTCTGCTGGAGAAAAAGGCTCCATCCTTTTTTAGACGCATCCATTCATACTAACAGACTCTTACATGACTCACAGCAGCCATGTAGAGCCGAGCTGGGATTCTGCTTTGGAGATTGCCTTTCTAACTAGGAGGACCCTGGAGATAAATTGGCAAAGCCATTTAATCACACACAGAGAAGAAAATCATGTTTAAGAATCATTTTTTATAGCTGTTAATTGAATAGTTTTTAAAAAGGTTTTATAACGATAGATCTTCCAGTGCAATTAAACATAACTGGAGACAGTTTTCAGATACAGGATCTGCTAATTATAAGCTCTGAGACAGAATAGTGTTTCTTCAATTACACTGGATCAATATCTCTTCCATGATGTCAGGGTAAGCTGAAACCTGTTATCATATTAACACGAAGCCTTCATCATTAGTCATGACTCCAGGCTCAGGAGTTCAATATGAGCTGTCAGCTGAATACTTAGCACTTGACAGTGGCAGGGCTTCCACTCTGCATGTAAAAACAGAGAGTGGCCCATTTTCTTTTGATTCCAGTAAATGTGTGGAAACGCGGCTGGAGGAAAGGAAGGCCACGATGAGGATGTTTCCTGGAGGCAGAAACCTTTTAACTTGTTGGGTCTTTGATTTGAAGATTGGTGGATGGGAATGTTGAATGTTGAACTTGAAGCTTTAGCCAAACAACATGTCCACTCTGCCACAAAGAGTGAAGATGATGGGAAAAAGCTATCTTACTAAAAGCAAACGGTGATGTTTACAATAAGGCTAGGTTCATAGAAGTGGTGTTTTCTTTGTTCCATTTCTACATTTTCAGTAAATTACACTGTCTGACCAAAAAAAAAAAAAAGTCACACACCCTTATATTTGGTTGGACCACCTTTAGGTTTCATAACAGACACATTCACTGTGGCATTGTTTCCATAAGCTTCTGCAATGTCACAAGTTTTACTTCCATCCAGTGTTGCATTAATTTGTCACCAAGATCTTGTATTGATGATAGTAGAGTCTGACCACTGCACCAAGTTTTCTCCAGAACACCCAAAAGATTCTCAATGGGGTCAAGGTCTGGATGTGAAAAAATGTCTCATGCTCCCTGAACCACTCTTTCCCAATTTAAGCCTCATGAATCCTGGTATTGTCATCTTGAAAGGAAAAAAATCCATTTATGCTCACTCAGTATATTCAAGTAGTCAGCTGACCTCATTCTTTGGGTACATAATGTTACTGAACCTGAGCAACTGCAGCAACCCCAGATCATAACACTGCCCCCACAGGCTTGTACAGTAGGCGCTAGGCATAATGGGTGCATCACGTCACCTGCCTCTCTTCTTACCCTGATGCACCCATCACTCTGGATCAGGGTAAATCTGGACTCATCAGACAACATGACCTTCTTCTATTCTTCCAGAGTCCAATCTTTATGCTCCCTAACAAACTGAAGACTTTTTTTCCAATTAGCCTTTCTGATTAGTGGTTACACAACGGTTCAATCCTAATCCCTTGAATCCCACGACCACAAGATGTGTCTTTCTCCATGGTTGTTTAGATATGAGAAGTTACTCATTGCATCAGCTGGGGTTAAATAACTTGTTGCCAGGTGAAAGATAATTGCCAATGCAGTAATTATCCAATAGGCTTGTACCTATTTGCTTGTTGAAATCCAGGTGGTGACTTTATCTGTATATTCTGTGTGTGTATCTATTGTTTTCTTAGATGTGTAGAGTTAATAAATTGTCAGTTTGTAATCACTTGGAGGATCTAGCAACAAAACAAAGGAAACATTTTATGCCACTTTCTTATTCGTTTCTTAACAGCTATCAATGGATAATTTGTTGTATCAATATGTCTATGAAATCAAATTTTGCAGTCTTGTTCCAGTACTTCCTACTCAACTGAACTTATTTCATACCCCTGCTTCTTTTTGATCCATCAGGAGCTGAAAGGTGCAAAGTAGGGAGTGCAGGGTGCTACAGTTCACAGATTTTGTTTTAAGGTATGCTCAAGTTGCTGGAGCTAAATATTAACTGTTGCATTACTAAGTCAAATTGAGGAAAAGAAAGTACAAACAAAAAGAATGATTAATAAACTTTTCTGTTGAAAAAAATGTTTTTCTCAGAGGACATGTGGGATTTTGAACCACTCATACCTGTGAGAAAGTTACAGAATTGTCTGCTGGAGTAGACTGAGCGCTGTTTGACTGCAAGGATAATGTTTGTTTTTTACTTTTTAGCAAATGCATTTCAAGTTTGTTGCACATTCATCAGGGTAAAAAGAATCAACTTGAGATATTGTAACTGAGTCCTGAAGTTATTCTGTTTTGAGTTTGGATTTTTTTCTTGTCAGATAGAAAAAAAAAAATCACTTTGGGAGACTAAAACTACCTCAACAGTGTTTGCCTAGAGGCGACTGGAACAGAAAAATAGCAGACATTTTATGAAAGAGTGTAGCTCTGAATTTAGACCTGAGCTCTACCCATAAAAAAAAATACATGAATGGGAATAAAAAAGTTTTGTCAAAGAAAGCTGTGAGTTACGATTTCATAACATAGATATACTGATTTACAGGAAAAAAGTTTTTTTACACGAGTGTGTTTGGGTAACCATACATCTGTTAACTTTACTGCTTTTGGAAATCATGCACTGCTGGTTTCATTTAACCCTAAATATCTCCAAACATTAAATTTGTACTCAGGTTATACACTCCCTTATTTGTTGTGTTGAAAAGTTTTTAGTCTCAGAGGTCTTGTAACTTGATTTGTTCAATATTTCTGAGCTGGTGGAAATAAGTTTCAATTTATTGTAATTATTTAATCAGATATACATTATCAACTCCAGTTTAAGGTTGATTTAAAGCTCTGGTTCATAAAATGATCAAATGAATTCATTATCTCTCACAATCTGTCTTTTTTTCAAGGGAAAAAAATGCACAGTGGAAATTCAGATTGACTCAAAAATATTTAATTTAGAGCCCTGATTTATAACCTTCTTTTGGCTTGCCTGATTATAAGAATTTACTGGTCGGTGTTGCCAAGTGTCCTTAAAGTTACTAAATATCTTCATTATCTAATTTGCTCTGTTCAAATTAATGTAGTAGCTGCTGTGGGAGAGGAATAATGTAACAGGAGGAACAAAAAGTAGGTAAAAATCACTTTCAATGGTCATTATCTTCTGCTTTAACTGCAGCTCTGAGGAAATGAATTTATTCAAGTGATATCCAGTTATGAGTCATAAAAACAAAACATCGTACAACAGTTTTTTATTTTATTTTTTTTCTTTTTGAAATGAAAACAAAGAAATGAAAGTATAGCGTTTTTCAATATCCCGCTTGCCAACATTGGTCCAATAAAAGGAAAGTTGAATTAGAGGCCACGGGCTGATTTTGGTTTTGCTATTTAATTGGATTGATGATAGTGACCCAGAAGTTGTAGGTGAAGTGACTCCTCCGTCGAGAGTTTGTACATAAAGCTGCTTGATGGTACTGGAAAGATGGACAACAAATGGCCCTTTCCCACTGACCTGTCGTAGCCCTGCTCTACTCGCCTCCACTCGGTTTGTGTTGCGTTTCCACGGGCGCTGTACTACGCGTCAGACACCAGCTTTTAGCACCTACTCTACCCTGGTTCCAAGCGAGCAGAGACAATACTAAAAGGTGACGTCGACGGTCTGCCGGCCACTCATTGGTCAGAGAATGTCGTCTCCGCAGCTTCACTTTCTGACTCTGTACAAATCACTTACAAGAGGCAAACGAAAATAAGTCAGTGACGGGTTTTCAATGACATTTAAACCCGACCGCACAGAACCAGACTGAATGAACACAAAATACAGCCGTAAAATGCTCCTTCATGATTCCTAAATACGTTAAAAGTCCTTTTTAAACAAAAAAGAAGTTAACAGCAAAGATAGTTTGGTAGAGTCTTTTCGATTAAATCAAAGTTCGTCTGCGCAGGAGCGATCTGTCTGCCACGAGAGTCTTTAAGCACAAATCAGTCCATTAATCCACAGGGAACCAAAAAGGAAAACCAGTTCAAAGAAGAATGATTGATCAACAAAAAATCTCTGCTATACCAGGCCCAAAAATCAAAAATTAAAGTGATCTCACTGGATCCAGGGAAGAGTTAATGTCAGGAAGCAGCTCCTTCGTTTTCCTCCACGTGCAGCAGCACAAGGCTGTTGTTTACCTCCGTTGTCATGACGCCCGACATTGAGCCGCTGTGTTACTTTAGTGAAATCTTTGTTTTTTTCCTTTAAAGACCACGGTGGCACATATGTTAGTACAAAATTATGTTTGTGTCACGTTATAGATGACATACACGCACTTTTGCGCAGCACTTTAGCGCAGCTGTGTTATAAGATCCACGCCCACCGTGAGTCTGTAGTCGGGCGAGTGGAAAAGCTAACCAAACCGTGTGGAGTCGAGTCGAGTAGGGCTGGAGTTGTATAGTGGAAAAGCACCAAAAGTTTTATCCAAAGGAGCTAAAGGAGTGACTCTTAAGGATGATGACATGACAATGAAAAATGGTCAGAGTCCCTCAGGTTTGTTCATTTACTTCTAAAAGATATGAAAAGTAAGCCATGTTTTTCTCGTTTAGTGTGTGTCATTTTATAGTTAGTCATAGACGCTTCTTCATCTACAACTTCTGGGTAATGGTGATCTAATGAATTAAATAATAGAAGCAAAATCAGCTGCAACTGTCCTTTAGAGACTGAAAAAAATCAGTAAACTTTTATTTGTCTCATTACCAAAAAGAAAAAATGGAACTGTTTGCCAATAATTTGTCTTATGATCCTTAATCAATTGAACATCAATTGAACAAATTATACATTATACATATTCATTTATTTTTTTTGTGAGAGACAGTGGCTTTAGATGGGCCTGGAAACTTGCTAAAGCTGAAGCTAAAGGAAACTATTCCCCCCAAAACACATTGATTCATCAGTCTATGGCTTTACATAATAGCTAACTGTCAGCATCTATAATCACTGTGATCAAGATTTCTTCTAAGTTGTTTTTCTATACCTGCAGCTCTATGTGTTCTTATAAAAACTCCTTCCAGCTTGTGTTATTTCACCTGGCACAGAGACACCGTAACAGCAATTCTGATAGTTTAGATTGTTTTTTCACTTAATATGTAAATAATGCAGATTACACACAGGAAGAATTCATGTAATCCACTCAACACAGTGCACAGACTCTTTTCCTTTCACCTCTGACAGCAGCAAACTTTGACTATTTTCACATCCGCATTCCCCCCACCCCCCCCACAGCCCTCTAAGTCACCAAAACAAAAGAAAACGCTCCTTTCACTTAATCTCTAAAATCCTGAAAGTCCTTTTCTAATTTTTCCTCCTCTCCTGGATGTGGAGGCAGTGGTGCAGATGCAACTTAACACTCACTACACAGGATATCTGGGCCTGAGGATTAGCTGGAGATAGCTGGAGATCAATCTACATAAACCCCCCTGGAGCCTCTTCTCTCCTTCTCCTCTCCTTCTCCTCTTTCCGTCGGATTCTTTCCCCTCTTCTGATTGTAGCACCCCTCCCCTTCTCAGAGAGCATTCTGGGTATTTATAAAGCAGGTATAATCAAAGGGGGTTAGGAGGCTGTGGACTCTGTGATCCATTCCCTACAGTTTTTTTTTCCACAACAAAAGGTCTACCGTGTAAAGACTTGAGTGTGTGTTTGTGTGCATGCAGGATGAAAGCATCTGGGCTTTGGGAAAATAACCTCGTGGCATATTCGACATAACACCTCTGTTGTTCTTTTTTTTTTTCTAAAGTTTCCAATCAATAAGCAGTCAATTTTGTCTTTGTATTGTTAATGTCATGCTGAAGTTACAAAGCCTATAAGCCTACCTTGGTTACGATTTGCAACACCAAGAGATGAAGCATTTGCTCGATCTGTGTGGAAATGGGAAAGGTTATAAGTTACACTGAGTCGTCAGATCATTCATGCTGTAAGGTAGTTAAAGCACAGGGACAGCATGCATAGATCCTGTTCGGCTGTTATCAGGCCTGACTCGCCTCAGAGCTGTCGGATAATGTCCGCCACATGTTTGGAAAAAGTAGATGGACAGATGGAGAATAGTGTGCATGCAACTGAAAAATGACTGAATCATCCACGAGACACAGACATATGGCAGCTGCTTTTGTGATCCAGTATGAGGAGTCACCTTCAGGCATTGACATGCGTGGGGATGCATGGTGGGAACCACATAAAAAATGATTTTCTTTACTTTGGCTTTGGGCAAATATCTGTCTGTGCGCTCAAGGCAAATATCCCTGTGTGGAGGGAAGATATGAGACTCCAGACACTCCTGCTGATTCACTGACTCCAGCATGCAGGGGTCCAGCAAATATTTCATCAGCTTTCCTCAATGAATCCTAAACCATATGTGCGGCATATTTTAACTTGTTCATTTTTATAATAACATACTAGATAAAGCTGTTCACCAATCTGCAAACCATGCTACAAGTGTAACAATTCCAAGAAGTGTTTCCTGCACAATTTTGCAATTAAAAACATTCAGCTCTTTAAGTTACATGAAGCTATTTGAAGTTATTTATTATCAAGGCTGGGACATTTATCTCATAAGGCCTGCTGCAATATTCTAATACCAGATACTTTTTTTTTTTTACAGTAGATGTTTTATGCTCTACACCAGTGTTACTCAACTGTTGAAAACTACCTCTGCAGGTGAAACTATCTAAGTGGTGAAAAGTAGCAAAAACGGCAAAAAGTAGCAATAACACTAATTCAAAGGTGGCAAAAATCAGTGAAAAGGGGCGATAATTGGGAGAACACTTGGAAAACCATCAGAAAGTGGCAAAACTTTTCAGAGGCCTGATATTACTATAAAAAAAATCCTTATTTTTATGATCTCGTGTAGTATTCTAATTTCTTAAGACACTGAATTCTGGGTTTTCATTATCTGTAAGCCATAGTGATCAACATTTCGAGAAATAAAGGCTTGTAGTTATTTAATCCACCGATCGTGAGTTTATATGATATCTTGGTTTCACTTTATTTTTTATGATATTCTAATTTTTGAGATTTACCTGTATATACAACAAGAGGGCTTTTAAAAAAATAAAAAATAAAATAAAATAAAATTAAAAAACTCAACTTTTTTCATTTATGTGTGTAGTTTTCTTCGGCAAAATGAGAATTGTAATACATTTATTAGAGGCGGTGTGAGGACTATCCGTATGACTACCTATTCATGGATTTACTGGTGTTTTTCTGGAATAAAGACGCTGTTTCCCATGAGCACTAGCATTAGGAAACAACTCTAACCAAAGGGTGCATTTTGCTGTAGAAGAGCAGATGTTTTTAACTCTGCTTTTCTTTGATCATGGAAACTTTTCTTAGGACTAAGTGACGATGTAATGCTAAAGAGGAAATGCACTTTAATATGCAAACTTCAGATAAATGTCAGTGCCCCTCTTTTCAAAGTGGTCGTGACCGCTGTTGAGAAATTTTTTTGGCCCATATTAAGTCAGATTTTGAGATAAAAGGCAAATGTTTTTAATAAAACGTCAAAATTCTGTGAGAGAAACTCAAAATTTTGAAAAAAAAGTCAAAATAATGAGATATGATCTCATTTTTGCGATAAAAAAAACAAAAATTTGCAATAAAAAAAGCTAAATTTTGAGATTGAGATAAAAAAAATTGGAGCAAAAGGTCAAAATTTCATGATAAGAAGTCAATATTTTGAGCTAAAGTAAGAAAATCAAGGTATTCATGGCACAATTCAGAGATAAAAGTCAAAATTTTGAGCTTAATAGTTAACATTTTAAGAAGAATGATAAAATTTTGACTCACTCTTGAGAGAAAAAAAAGCAAAAACAAATGAGAACAGAGCAGACATTGGTTGATGTTTGTAATGAATGAATAACAGAAACAAACTCCTGTTGTTTGCTGTAAAATGGAATTGTAATTTCTGGTAAGTGCAAGGCGACTGTGTTTAATTGGAGACATTATAAAAATAAGTCTGTTGATTGCAGACATAATCATTTGCAAACATGTATTAAAGGTCTGTGGGAATATTTAGAATTGAGTCACTGATTTCCTTGAAATTCTCTCCCTGGTTACGAAACAAGCAGCATGGTTTGCACAAATGAGAAGTTTTGACTTGTCTGAGTATATATTGTGTGAATAAGATTCTCCTTTGAAATGTACTTCAAAAACTGTCTCAGAACAATTGCTAAGAGGCTGCTCTCGATGTGCTTCGTTCCTAAGAAGTCAGATTTAAAAGGATGCGCTACACGGATGAGCGCTTTGTGAAGTTTTCTGAGTGACTGTGAGAAACAAACTGCTGTTGAATGGTTATGGTAATGTACAGCACGATGTGTCACACCAACATCAATCAACAAGTTAGTCATCACTCAGGGAGGGAACCGTCAGTCAGCATGCAAACTCAAGAAGCTTTTTCACTTACGCACTGGTCCGTGATTACTGGGGATACCTGCGGGAAGAGCAAAGACAACAAATCAGAAAAGTGTTTCTCAAGTTGAAAACTTCAGTGAGGAGTAGTCAAGAGATGGTATTTATTTATTTATTTGGTGTCTTTTGAAAAAGTCACAGCCGATTGCAGACCAGCGCTCAGTCTCCTCCGTGTGCTCTGATTAAGCAGCTGTAGTGAACCTGACCATGGCGACCAACAACCCCCCCCCCCCTCCCTTCTGATGATAATAACAGGTCTGCTGGTGATGAAATGTCAACTGAATTCAAACTGCTCATTCAGAGGAAGAATCTTTATTCATGTGTCAAACCATCTTTTCTTTCCAACACCAGTTTGGCTCCTCAAGCCTGGATCCAAGGTCACCTGAGAAAATCCAAACCAATGATGGATACTGAGAAATAAGATTTGGAAATGGCCACTTTTGGTGCTGATGATGTAATTTTAAATCAGGAAAGGCAAAACTGTTGTAGCCTTCAGAGGACTGTCATGAAAAGTCAATCCACAGGGTTGGGAAAGTGAACCGAGGCTGGAGGAAAGAGACTATAACTGTCATATCATATCAAACCACTCCTTTGACATCAGGAGACTCTTACCTGAGCTAAAGAGAAAAAAAATACAACTGTTGCTTATCCAAAGCTTTTCTTTCATAGGGAAGTAAAACCTCCATTTAATTTGGAAATCATGCTTTCAGTATCTGGAGGAAGTTAAAGGTGTTGAAGTCCAGGGGACGTCTCTGCAGTCTTTACCAATTTGAGGTACCATGTCATCTGCTGTTTTATTGAGTCTAAAGTCAAAGCAGCTGTCTACTAGGAAATTTAAGAGCATTTCAGACTCCCTTCTGCCGACAAACTTTGTGGAAAATGCCAAATTCCTTTCCCAGAAAGACTTGACACCTGCCCACAGTGTCAAAACACACAGACGAGATTTGTTAACCACTATATTTCTGTACTTTTCACCATAACCTGATCTGAATGACAGGAAGGGGAGGATTATCAACACATGACCCATTAAATCCCTCAAACTAAAAGCAGACGAAATGACCCGGGTCTGCATCCATTTTTCCTCTGATTTTTTCAGATCAGCTTGGCTCTAACCAAGCTGCAACCTCCGGAAACAACACGGAGACAACACTGAAGTGCTAAAAAGCTGCTGTTCCTCCAGTGACCGCTTGAGGCTGGCTCCAGAAGTACCGGAAGTCCTGTACAAGTGGACGGGAAAAAGGCCGTTTTCAGAGCTGAAATTAGCGTATTTAAAGCCTGGTACAAACTCTGTCTCCCGTCTGGATCGCTAATTTTGCTAATGGCTCACACTGTGAGGGGGGTGAAAATTTTTCTAACTCGGCCGTTTGGAAGATATTAGGATCGAGAGCTTACCCAATCAGAGCCACAGCTCAGATCACGTGACTGACATGCGCCCAATAGCTGTGAGTTCGGGCACTCGTCACTCGTCCCATTTCCAATATGGCCGCGGCTGCCATTTAGCCTCAAAACGGGGCTGCAGTAACAGACGGGTGACGTCACGGAGACTACGTCCATGTTTTATACAGCCTATGGTTCGAGCCCAATATGTAACAATGACTTGGAATGTTATAAGAAAAAATGTAACAAACCTTAACTATAACAACAAGTAAAAAGTTATTGTTTTGGACTCAGCATCTGTTGTATAATCCACCAGTTATTACAATTAGGGTTTTCTTACATTATTATATATCAGGTCTCAACATGGCACTATATGACCTTCCTATTCATGGGGTCAGGGTTGGGCAGCAAAATTTTTTGAGACTGAAAAGTGGGCACGAGTTCCTGAATTCCTTTTTTACAGTGCAGAAAACAGCAGTTATCTCTTATCTATGATTGTAACTGATGGAACAATAATAAAAAGATTCATCTGGACTCTGAATTATTAGCTCTGTCTACCATTTGGAGCCAACTTTGGCAACCCTGATGCTGCCTCTGTCTTCCACATATGTGTAATCAGTGTCTGTGTATTCATCATCTGTGCGGTTATTAGTATAATCAGCGGGCAGATTTCACTCCATAATTAGTACAATTTCTGATACAGATTCCAAGTTTTCCTGCTCTGTCCTTCTCTAATTATGTTTCAGCTGGGTTTCATATTGTTTGCACCCCATTCATCACTTCATTACCAGTTTGGGGCTGTCATAACAACTGCTGGCATGCACAACAGCACAGCACTGCAGCAACCGGGGAGAAAAAGAAAAAAAAAAAGATTTTAAGCTCCAATTTGCAAGAAAGCAAGAAAACAAGCTGCAATCTTTAACCAACAGTTGTTCTGTGTGAGAAATGGAGGCCAGACAATGTTGCCCTTTGAAGCCAAAACACATTCTACAGTCTGATCAAACTCTCAGCCACAGCCCTTCTTAACCTGTGAACCTGGTTTGGAACACAAGATGAGTTGACGCTCTCTGCAAAGTGGACTGTCAAGATAATTCTCCAAGTGATCCCTCTTCTGCTCCGTGGGCAACTTCAGCTTTTCTTCGGCTTCTTTTAGGGAAACCTCGGATTTGAATCACGATCAGTCGCTCTGCTGCTGACAGCTATGGCCCATAGCAATAGAGAGCTCCATTTTAGGCTCTAATTTAGAAGATGAAGGGTCACATATGTCCATATATCTGCATGTGCAGGGGGTTTAAATATGTAATAGAGCGAGCCTTGTTCCTACCTGTGAGATAAATGACTCCCCTGATTAAAGAGGAAGTCTTGATGACAGATGAAAGCTATTAAAGCATAATTACATCTTACACGTTCAGCATATTTGTCTTTATGAGGCCTGTACGTGTAATATCCTTACAACAGATTTGAGCTTCACATAATGAACAAAGGCATGAGCTTTACTTATGAGAGAAACAAGGATAATTTAAGAGAAAAGCATCTTCATTGAACACCTGGGGGACCAATAACCTTACGTCACTTCCATGTGCAACATTATTGCATTTTATGCCGCTGCCAAACCAGTGTGCTAATATTGCTTTTGATATGGCGAGACCCTGGTTTCATCAGTTCGGTGCAGATGCGGCCAAGTGTTGGATTTTTTAATAACGGCCTGTCAATCTGACAGTGAGCAGCACATTGCAGGGAGGCTCATAACACAGAAGAGGTGCAGGGGTAAATCCAGCAATATCTCCTTTGAGTTCACAAACGTTCCCACAAACAAACTCCCACATGCAATCAAATGTGTTGCATGAGCACACATGGAGTTTGGCGTGCGCGCACACACACACACATAGCTTCATATGAGACATACTAACACAAGTGTGTGTAATCGTCTAATTCCTCATCAACAAATCGCCCAAAGAAAAGCGAAAGGAAGGCTGCTCCTCGGATCAATGGCAATAACATATCTGTGTACGAATGTAATCGCGGTGTCCGTGTCTAAGAATGTGACTCAGACAATCAAACTGAGCATCTGAAAAACCTGCTGTCAATCCTCGCAGACTGCTGCCATGTTGAGTTTCTGACTGTAAGGCTGAATCAGTGTGAGCGCAGGACCAGAGGGCTAGATCTTCCACCATCTGGCCCTCGCCTCGCCGTCCACCGCCACATCCCTGAGCTGGCTGTATTAGATTTATTGAGGCAATGAGCCCCCCGCCTCAGGCACGGGATTTGATAAATGCGACTCAACTCCCGTCCAAGATTATAATGGGGATAATTCAAAAGAGCACCTTCTGCCTCAGAGATACCATGTGAACAGGCGGGAAAATATCCAGCATTAGTTCACCCTTGTTATGGAGTTGAGGGAGGAATACTAAATTTGATGTTAAAGGATTGGAAGGAGGGATATTTACGTTCACTTGAGGCTGAATGAATCAAACGTACAGGGAACTGGGTCCTTACCAAGCAACAAGTGCTGGGAAAAGACCCAAATAACTGCTCTGAAAAGCTGTTTAAAGTGTATTTGATTCACTGTTGTTGTAGCGTTTAGGAGAAGTGAGTTAGGATACAGAAAGTACCAAATCTTGCTCATGATTAAATCAAATTCGCTTTTTCAGGTGAGTTCGGTTCTATATCTTAAGGATTTCCAAGCACAAGGACAAGCTAAGGTGACCAAACGTCCTCTTTTGCCCGAACATGTCCTCCTTTTTGGTTGGAACATTTTGTCCAGGAGGGATTTTGTAAAATTACTTCATGTGTAATTTTTAAAATTGTAAATAAAATGCAGATATACAGTAGTAACCCTTTTTTTTGCTGTGGTCGGGACCAGTGGGAGGCACCGTGTTCTGTCTGCAAAGCTGGGACCTTTGTTTCAGCTGAAAATATATACGCCTCAACATCTTAATTCAACTTTAACTTAGATTTTGAGGCATTGTTTATGTTTTGCAGGAAATACAGTACACATATTTTCCTTTGTATTTCAGCATGTGGTGAGACGTTTTCATGGAAGCTGATTACCGCTAGTAAAAAAGATATAAATGAAAACTTCACTTGAGAATTTTCTTCTGGGGCATTGAATTCCTAACTTTAAGATAAAAAAAAAATAGTAAAAGTTGAAATTTTAAGATGAATTTGTAAGATAAGGTCATAAATTTAAAAAGAAATTCATATTTTGACAAAAAAATAACAAATAAAAATTTGGGGACAGAACGTCAAAATTTTAAGGTAAAAAGTGAAACTGCAAAGATGAGACAAAATTTTGAGATGAGGTCAAAATTATGAGAATAAAAGCCAAGTTTGGCAAAAAAAAAAAAAGTTAAATTTGACACAAGGCAAAAATATAAAATAAATTTAAAATATTGATAAGAAAAAAATTGCAGATAAAAAAGTCAAAATTCAAAGAGAAAAAGTCAAAATCTAGAGAAAAGGTCAAAAATAATAAAAAAGATTTAAAATTTTCACACACAAAAAAAGTGGGGATAAAAAGTCAAAATCCAAAGTTAAGTCACACTTTTAAGATGAGGTCATCATTTTGAGATTAAAAAGCAAAAATTCAAAAATAAGTCAAATTTTGACAAAAAAAATGAGAAAAAAGTAAGAAAGAAATAAAAAAAAGGCATTTCAATGAATAAAAGACACATTTTTGAGATAAAAAGTGGAAATTTCTGACTATTTATCTCATCAATCTGACCTTTTATATCTTTTAAAACATATGGGAGAAAAATGATACAACTCCAATAAAGCCACTTTGTTTTCTTATTCTTATATTTTAAACAGCTAGAAATGAGCTTCTAGAAAAAACATTATTACCATTATAGAAAATGTTCCCTTTAAACAGAAAGGAGTGCTTTAAATGTATGATTGGGTTATATAGTTACTTTGTTGTCTTTGAATATTTTCAGTTTTTTATTTTTTTTATTTTTTTGCTTCAAAGGCCTGGTAGGGGTTCCTCTTTTTGTGTTTTTAGACTATGGTCACCCTAGATAAGCAACAAACTTGAAACTTCCCGCAGTGCCCTTGTCCTCGACATCCTGAAACTTTCAAGCCGATGTAACAAGATGAGATGTCTGCTCTGCTTTCTGTCTGTTGTGAACCAGAGCAGCTGCAGGTCTGTGCATCTGTTCGACGGAGGGTGGAGCACAAAACACACGCAGAGCAGAGAGACGGGAGGAAGCTTGTGCTTTGGCTGCATCCACAGAAAATCAGGCACCTTCCTGCAGCCACTGAGCGAGGTGAGTGTGTTAATTGGTTTTGTACGACCAAACCACCTTCAAACATCCGGAGAGGAGTGTTTAAATCTTAACTTTACCGCTGTCTTAATTCAGTTTCTTGATTAACCACTGCTGCTCTCCACTCACGAGCTGAAGAAGAGGTTTACACAAAGAAACTGAAACCTTCTCTCTGCTGTTTCCTTATGCAGCTATTTGAAGATATTTCTCTCTTGTTTTCCCAAAGTGTGCAGCTAATAAACTGAAACCAGAGACTGTAAAATACATGTACATGGTCTCAGTGATGTCATACATCTGCTCCTGATGTGAAGGTTTGAAGCCTATCGTTGTCGGAAATGGTCAATGGAAATGTGGCATGAAATAAAGAGGCGCAAAAAGCCACAGTGTCAGTGTTTCCTATTCTGACGAATTCAAATTTAAATATTGAGGTGATACACTTTGAATTATGGATTAGATCACCGCGCTCTCAGCATGCAGGCCTGCTCACCACGTCTGCTGTCTCCAAAAGTAGTATGGGAGGTCGAGCCTTCACTTATCAGGCTCCTCTTCTTTAGAATAACTTACCGATTCAGGTCTGGGGGGCAGACACCCTCTCTATTTTTAGGAGCAGACTTAAAACTTTCTTTTTAGATAAAGCTTATAGTTAGAGCCAGATCAGATCTGATTTAGCTCCTAGTTATGCTGCTATAGATCTAGACCAGAGGTGTCCAAACTTTTTCCTAAAAGGGCCACATTTGATACTGTGAAAGTGACATCGGACCGGCAGCTATTACTGACAGGTTTATTAACAGTGAAAGTAGCACATGACCAGTCTATTCTATTCTATCAATTTGAGAACTATTTCTTTTTTGGTGATTTCTGTAAAAAGAAAAAAAAAAAAATTCTTCAGTCAGACATGCTTGTGCCCTTATTACATAACTATGTAATAAAACCTCACCTTGGAAAAACACTTTTTCAATGGCAGGATCAGGACCTGGACCTTATCATGATTGTTTTAAAGACTATTACAAATACAGTTTTTAACTCTAAACATTTATGAAGCACATTTTCACATCCTGCAGTTTTTTCATCTTTAACTTGTCACTTACAATTTTTGAGTTTCTGCAGATTGTACAGAGATTTAACTTTACAAAAGTAGCCTATGTACAGTCCAAATTTTTGAGAGACATTACCAGGTATACTTGGGTTTTCTTCAAGCACTTGATATATGCAATGGATGTACACATTATTTAGAGCATGATTCATTTAAGCGACATAATTAATTCATTGTACGATGAAAGCTGGGGGCCACATGAAAATGGACCTCAGGCCACAATTGGCCCCCGGGCCTTAGTTTGGACATCCCTAGACTGTTGGAGGAAAACTGACAAAACTTTCTCCTCTATCTGTCAGTCTAACTTTTATCTTAATGAACCATCATAGTTATCAATCATGCCTTGTCTCAAACGTTCATCTGTCTCCCTGTCTCCTTGTCTCTGTCTCACCCTTTAATCACTCTCTCTCTCTATAACCCTAACACAGTCGAGGCAGATGTCTCTCCATCATGAGTCTGAATCTGTCCGAGGTTTCTGGCTGTTAAAGGGAAGTTTTTCTTTGCCATTATAACTTGCAACTTACGACTTGTTCAGGTGAGATCAGACTTCTTATCTTGTCTTGATATTGAGTCTCTTAATAAAATAAATTGAAAACTTTATTGCCGCTAATGGGGCTGCAGCCTCAGCCTCACAGTAAGAAGGTCGCCGGTTCGATTCCCCGTTCGGGCATGGTGGGCCTTTCTGTGTGGAGTTTGCCTGTTCTCCCCGTGCTGTGTCAGCCCTGCGATTGACTGGCGACCAATCCAGTGTGTACCCTGCCTCTCGCCCAATGACAGCTGGGATAGGCTCCAGCCACCGCGACCCTGAACAGCAGGATAGACGGTTAAGAAAACGGATGGATGGATTATCGCTAATAGGTCTAGACCTGTTAATATTTTGGAAAGCGTCTTGAGTAATCTTTGTTATGATTTGGCTCTATACCAATAAAGATTGATTGATTGATTTGGGCATGAGAAGGGGAAAATTCATTTGTTCCCTCCTTCTTGTTACTTTTCAGAGTTTTTCAGGCTGCTCCACAAAGGTACATGAGAAAAGCCCGACCACCTGAACCCTTCCTCTACAACACTCTGAACGAGTTTGACTCGCCTTGAATCTCCGGTCACAAGTGTCCTTTACTGTCTTGGCGAACAGATGGAGTTGGCCCAGTCGTCATGGAGATGGCTCAGTAGTCATCACAGTGACCTGCATGTGGATCCGGGGTCAAGTTATAACAGGTGTTTCAATATAAGTGTGAAATCGTTGACCCTGTGTCTGTTCAAGAATGGGCCTGGCCTTGGATGTGAAGAGATCAAAACCATCAGCGAGGAGTCAGTGGACGGCCAGACAAAGATCAAGGAGGCCTCTCACATCCAACATCAAAGACAGGTGTTACAAAATGTTTCAACCTCCTCCCTCGCTGTGTGTTCAGACCGAGTGTGAAGGGAATTTCAGAAAAGGCATGATTGCACTAGTCAATAGAAAAGCACAAATTCACCCAGGATGGTGCAAATTGATGCAAAGACACGTCAGTGAGAGTTTCAAACACGATGGGTGAAATTTTCGTGCTCGTCCTGGGGCTTAAAAATGCAAAAACACGGTGAAGACTAAGTCCATGTGATATTCAGTCTCTGAGTAGTTAGCTCCACCTTTAGACATGAACTTTCAACCCAGATGTAAATTGTCTTTGCACGTATCCATGTTAAGGCAATGATGTGACTAAGAAAAACTTTTTACAGTGGATTTGAGGTCAAAAGAGAAAAATCCACCTTCTCCAGTATACCTGTGGACGTGGCCTTAAGTGAACTTCTTCACCGAAATACCTTACACCGGTAAGTCTTTACTTCCCAACAAATTGACACAATGCACACTTCCTTATTCTCTCTATTTATCCCTTTTAGCAGATTATGGAAAATCAGAAATTCTCATAAAAGACACTTTGGAGATCTGCAGCCCAGAGGCCGGAAACTAATGTGATAAAGAGGTGTGACAAATCTCCCTCTCAGGGGCAAAGATTAAACTTTTAAAAATAAAGGCGTGTTCTTCCTGTTTTGCAATTATCTTGATGTTTTAAGTGGATGACACAGGCAGAGCTTTATTTACTTTTAATACACGAACCATGCACCAGTATCAATCACGTGTATTATGATGTTAATGTCTTTAGCTGATACCACAAGTTTACACTTTCACAATCAGATTTATTTGAGAAACAAAGAACCTCTGCATCCCTGCAGCAACAAGATCCACATCCAATTGTCAAAGTGAGCATCATGTAAAGCTTGCAAAGGGATTCATCATCATCTGCACCATAAGAAATGTGAATACGGAGCTGCAATCAATCTCTGAGGGATGTATACTAATGAAAGAACATATTCATTTAAAACACTCCTTTTCTGTTTGAAGTAAACATTTTCTATCAGGTTAACATAAAAAATACATAGAATGCCCTTTTCAGCCAGTTAAAAAAATTGAAATAAAAAAACTGACTTTGATGGGAATTTTTATCAGCATTCAGTCAAGAGTATGACTCAAAAGTTCGGTAGCATTTTGACCTTTTATCTCAAATGTTTTGACTCGTTTTTCCCTCATATTTCAAGTTTCATCTACAAATTTGAAAATTTATCTCAATATTTTTTTTTACAAATTTTTCTTAAAAAAAGTTTCTTTTTCACTTTCTTTCCTCAATATGCGTCTTTTTACCTCAAAATTCAGACCTTAAACCTCAAATATTTTACTTCTAATCTCAAAATTTTGATATTTTACCTTAAAAATTATGGCTTTTTAGCTCTAAGTTTTAACTATTTTTTCTCTAATTCCAAGTTTCATCAACAACTGTGACAATTCAACTCAATTTTTTAACGTTTTTTTAAATTTTCCTCCTCAATTTGACAACTTTTCACCTAAAAGTTCAGATCATTAACCTCAATATTTTACTTTTAATCTAAAAATTAAGACATTTTACAGCAAAAAGTTAAATTTTCATCTTAAAGTTTTTACTTTCCTCTCAAAATTTAAAGATTTCATCTAAAACATTGACAATTAATCTCAGTCTCAACTTTTTTTTTTTTGTGAAAGTTAAATTTTTGACTTTTTTCATCAAAATTACCCCTTATTACCTAAAAATTTAGACTTTTAACCTCAATTTCTTTTACCTTTTAGCTCAAAATTTTGACTTTTATTTCAATGTTTTGACTTTTTTTCCCCCTTAAATTCTGACTTTCTATTGCAATGCTTAGATAAAAAATAAAGTTTTTATCTGAAAGTATGGACTCATTTCTCTTAAATTTTGACTTCTTCCCCCAAACTTTTGACTTTGTTTTTCACATTTTCAACTTTATCTTGTAGTTGTGACTTTTTAATTTCAAAATCTTGGACTTCTATCTCAAAATCTTCACTTTCTACTGCAAATTTTTGACCTGTGACCTCAAAATTCCAACTTTTTATCTCGTGTACACCTGGTCTGTAAAAGTGCATTTTCACGTGAGTATTTTCTGACTGAGAGCGCAGCTTTGCAAACAGTCAGAGCATGTTTTCCTGCATGTTCAACATCAGAATAATGCCAGTAGCCCAGTGCAGCTATGCTTTATTATAAATATTAATGGTCTGTAGAATAAGAGAAAAACACAAAATGTTCTGGGGAATTGTATAAACCTCTCTAGACATTATTTCCCACCAAAAAGGAGCAGGCGTGGCAAAAGAGGACCCTATAAAACCAGTATGTTAAAAGCATTCAGAGTCTACATGTATGAAAAACATTAGAGACGGTGTTGTACTCACATATATTTGCTGTTCCTTTTGGTATAGGCAGGTAGGAGCCCACACTCCAGGCTCTCCCGTGGTAGTGCCTCTTGCAGCGGCTGCAGTCTGGCCCTGTGGTGTTGTGTTCACACTCACAGCCCAGCTTCCCCTTGTCAAACACACAGCTGTTGGCATGCAGGTTGCACTTGCACCTGAGACAGAGAGATAACAACAAAAAAAGAGCCACACATAAATAGGCATCATTCTGCACCCATGGAATCAACGTCCTCCGGAGGACGGGACACAAAGCATGCCCTTGCTGCGTTCGTTCCTGCTTTTCATATTTTCTGACAGGGGTAAATTGAAATCCTGGTGGGTTATCTGACTTGGATGGTGCCTCCACAAAGCTTCATTATGCCCCCCTTTTAAAAACAAGGCCTCATTTGTTGCTGCCCCTGCGGCGAGAACAGCGATGCAAATAAGGCCACTTTTGCCGCTCTGAGAGGGAAATGAAAGGCACTCTGTGAGATTAACTAATTGAGCACAAAACAGAGATCTGATAGAGAGATGATACTACGAAGAGAAGCGGCGTAGCTGGAGAATTTCCTTTTTTCCTTCTCTTCAAAGTTACCGTGTTATTTGGCAAGGGAGCCTTCAGGCAGAAAAGCCTGCCGGTCTGCAGAGCTGGTTTATTAGACAGAACTGTGGCAGAGCTGACAGATGCTCCTGACAGGAGAGGAGAGGAGGCCCGACGGCTTTCAACACTCAACCAAATCCACCCCCCAACCCACCCCCCTATTTGACCACATGGAGCTACTGTGCATGTATTTCCAAGCGTGAGAGGGGAAAAGCAAGCACAGGGAAGTTGGAGTCTAAGTTGTGTGGGTTTTTTTTCTTCTGCATAAATGAGAAAAGTGAAACTTCTCTTTCTCTTAATAAAAACGACCCCCGGTGATGGGATCTGGCTGGGGCAGAAAAAGGTGCATGTGTTGAAGAATGAGATCATTGAGGTTATTATAAAACAGCTGTGTTGAGCCAATTATATCATCCTGAGGTTGTTTCTTTCTCTATAAACACAAAATTTATTAGTCCGTTAACTGCGAGGAAAGAACAGATGGAAATAAAGAGAGAAAGAGTGTAAAACTTCACCTTGATGGAAGAATTCACAGATTTCACAAATGATCAGCGCAGCATCAACACGGCAAAAAGTCAAACCAGACGACTGTTTTTCTCTCAGTTCTGGTAAATTGTTTATTAGATGAACTTTAGCCTAATTTGTCCTCCATTCTAAGAAATATGCCTTGGTGTATAAGACATACTAACCAAAAACAAGACCTAAATGTACCTAATAAGGAAAAAAAATGCTCCAGTGGGGTATGAAAAATTCAAAACGCTATTTATTTCAAGAAACTTTATTCTCTCATTTTATTGAGATATTGCTGTAACTCATTTCAAGTAAAACAGGCCTTATTTTGCCTCATTATATCTTATAATTGAATATGTCTCTGAGCCTTTATGTGAATGTGGCTCATATTAAGTTCAGTAAAACCCTTTTATGAGGAGTAAGACAAAAGCCTCTGCTGTGTTTCAAGCTTTGTAGTAAATGATGTTGTATTAGTCATTTCAACATTTAATGGTTCCTGCAAGGAAATGCAAGAGTATTGAAATGCAGTGCTCAGCATTTCCACGTCAAGCATTTGCTGAAAGGAAATGCGGGTCCCGTCGAGTTATCATTTGAAACTCAAAATTATGAGTTACCATTACGGAGTTATTCAAATTTACACTCCTTGATGTTCATTTTTTTTTTTTTTTTAGGTAGTTGTAGGGACTTACTGAAAAAGTTAGCATTAGCACAAGCGACGTGTACGTTTCATCTTGTTTTGGACAAATGAATGCATACCACATGATTTATTGCTTCTCACCAGACACAAGTTGTTGTAGCGCTACTGTTTGAAATGTGACAACAAGCAAACTTTGTGAACTCAGTTTTGTATCGTAGTTGCTGGCTACATTTCGTGCTACTCACAGCCCGGTGCTCTAAGACATATCAGTAACTTGACATGTCTCTGTTCACTACTTCACTCGTGTTTTTCAAAGCTTTAAAGAGTTATTGAGTATTTTGGAAACACTTGTGAATCTTCTTTCATGTCTCATTAAAGTCGTTGATTGCAGTGAGGCCTGTGACTGGAATCAGCAGTTTTTTATTTTCATGGATAAAGACTCCATTTCCCATGAGCACCATCACCCACTAAGTTAAAGACATAACTCTTACCTTGACATGCATTTGTTTTGGAAAGCAGCTCTTCTTTTTAACACTACTTTACTTTGTTTGAAACAACTTTTCCTAGAATATTTGTTTGTTTGTGACTTTAAATCTATTCAACATGTAACATTCAGGAACCTTTTTATATCCTTACCTGGTCGACTCATTTCAGTTTACCATAACAAATGCCATGATAACTAAACAAAAGCATTCAGAAATCACCAGTTTAGGCAGTGATGATTTTGTGGATTTTAAAAAAAGATATTTGAGACTATTGTAAAATCATTTATGAAATCCTCGCAGTGCCTTTAAGTGAGTCATTGTGCAATAAGTGGGATCATGAACAGTTAAACTCCCTTCAGGGTTAAACAATATCCCAGCTTTGTTCTTGTGTCCCACCCACTCAGTGTAGCATTTCCCTCCCATAAATCATCCATCTTCTAAATATAACCCTCCATATTTGATTTTATCCCTCAGTGTGTGAGAGGTTACAGGCAGTGACCTCGGTTTCTTGGGGGTTGGAGGTTGATACAGAACCACGTGTTGGAGGTGATCAGGGGCCATCGACTGGATCTGACACACAACCCGTCTACAGGGCTTTGTGCGGCTCACAGTTTCACATCATGACCGTTTGTTTTCCCCCAGAGTTCTTCCACGGGAGATTTCTCTGGTTTGAGATGGAGGAGCTGGGTATCTGTTGCTGGCGATCAGCAGAGAACATGAGACAGAGAAACGACAGCGGCAGTCAGAAATGCATCCATTCTAATTGACTTCCTGGCCTTGCTGTGACGTCTCACATTAATGATAGATAACTGCGGGAAACGAGGGGAAACAAAACCTTCTCTGGAGCTGAGAAGAAGCAAAGAGACTTGAGTAGAGATGGATGAAAACATAATGTGAACTTCAGGTAGCAAGAACCTATTACTGTGTGTATTCATCTTGAAATTCCTGTGATCAAACCTGCTGAAAATATCATTGCTCCTCCAGCAATGCATCCAACATCATACAGTATGTATACCCTCACAACCTCATGCAAATTAAACATTTGGTTGTCACAGAGTGAATTCAAATGGGCCTGAGTATCCACGATTGCAAAATTGGAATTCAAGCAATGGTTTATTTCTTTTTTAGGAAAATGGTCTATTAGACTTTAAATGAGCCACATTCATCTGGAAGCCCACAAAAGTGTCTCATTTAGAGACACTAAAGACAAAAATCCCACCTGAATTGTGTGAGTGGAGAGAATCGACCAATGAGGAAAGATTGTTCTTTGTCAAGTATATCGAAATGGGAAAGACGGCTACAGCCTTAACCTTACTTTTGGATGTTTCAAATACAAAACACAAGATACTTTAACTGTCATTGCATGTTTCAGAGAAATTAACTTACACTTCACTTTCATCCTGTCCAAGACACATAATAAGAGAGTGATGTAAAAATTGGGAAGGATAGGAGCGGGAAAACTGCTGCACCACGTTTAATCAGATGAGAAAAAGAAGAAACGAGGGAGGAAGAGGGGGAAAAAAAGCAATTTCCAAACGAAGCTCCTGCAAGGGGGCACAAATGCATTCATTAAGATTTATTTGGCATTCATTTATCTGGTGTTGAACACATTTAAAGCAAAGATTTCATGCAAATAATCTAAATGCGAGAGTTTTGGGAGGATGAAAGACAAAAGGATCTGAATTGTTCATGAAGAGTTTAAAAAATTTCAGTGGTGTAAGAAAAAAATTCTCTTCAAGTATCGAAAATTAAAAAAAAAAAAATGAATACAAAAAAACCTAACGATTGTTTTTCTTTACAAGAAATTTAGGTGTCATATTTTTCTTTTCATGTATTGAAATGAGACATTTTCTAAACTTTTCCAGAGAGTGGA
Organism: Thalassoma bifasciatum; assembly: GCA_008086565.1. Classification (NCBI taxonomy): domain Eukaryota; kingdom Metazoa; phylum Chordata; class Actinopteri; order Labriformes; family Labridae; genus Thalassoma; species Thalassoma bifasciatum. Next base: position 90,843 of record RPOG01000575.1, on the reverse strand, counting down.
GCTCATATAAAGTCTAGTAGACAACTTTAACTGAAAAGTTGCTTTGATTTCAGGTTTTGCAGTTCAGCCTGTTCAGATCAGTTTTTTTTCTGGAGTTTGCTGCTTGGTGCCAACATAATGTTGCAAATATGGCCCATTTACCTTACATAAGCCATAGGAAAATAGGGAAACATCAAATGTGAAATCGTCTTCAACCCTAAATGATGCCAACCAATAACTGCCACTAAGTGCATTCTGCAAAAACTCAAAGTCTTTTCAAATCACATATTCATAGTGACACACCAGTTTAGTGTGTTGATTTCATTTCCAGTGAAGCCCTTATTTATCTGACAGCAGACTGTGTTTACAGCTCAGGTTTGAAAAAACATTACCTTTTGGCAAATAAATGATTATCATTTAGGAAATGTTGAAACAGTTTGAGCATTATTGTAATTCCAAGTGTTCAACTCTCAAAGCCTGAATGTGTTGGTAAAGGTTGCAACACACTGGGAAGACCAGAAATGTCTCATTGTAATTTAATTGAAATAATTTTGTCACTGGTTTTACTCAAAGAGCATAAAATGCTCCACATTCTGAAGTAAACATTCACTTTAAATAATTATACAAACCCTTGAATTCATGCCAGAAAGTAATCTTGAGATGCAATTACATGGGCTTCCACAGCAGCACTGACATTAAAGCTGAGAATAAATCCTGAGTGAGAAGAAAATCACTTTATTTCCTCAGGTTAAGTGCTGTCTCACAATAATATCAGCCATAATAGATGTGACTGAAAAACAGCCTTCATGCATAGCATCGAATGCCACTGCCTCTTACCATGCAGTCCCCACAGCCCTTAACTTTTTAATCAATTATAGTCCCTGCTCCATAAAATTAATGACGGGGTGTAGCTCTTCTGCCATGCAGACAGCAGCAGCTCCCTGAAGAAAAGAGCGATGAGATTTGACCTTCCACTTAATTAAAAACCAGCAAAATTTGGATCATCGGGCCCAGCCGGTGCGGTGCGGGAGCACGCTGATGGAGTACAGGATGTGGTCTCGGGAGGGCTCGGGGATGTGATGCTTTTGCCCCCGGCATTGTCATATTGAAATCAGAGAGCTCTAATATCAGTGCTTTTTGGTCACTAGAGGGAAGAGATTCCCCTGGATGTCCAGCCTTTTGAACCAGCATCATTACGGAGACGCTTTTCATAAAGTTTTCATGACCTTTTCTTCAGCCCAATAGCTTCTGGTGTTATCCTTTATCCAAACAAGTGACCCTCCCTCTCACACTCTGGAGAGCAGCTTGTGTCTTTGTCTTTCCCATCTATTAAACTCCTTCTGCTGGGGGATGAAGTCGAGTTTTACCGGTGAATGTAGTTGCTTAAGAATACGTCAAAAACTACTCAGAGATGTATGACTCATGGAAAAGTTTTGATTGTCCTTGTTATGGGATTTGAGACGTCTTTGCTTTAGTGTCCATCTTTTACCTTCAGACAAGAGAGGTGAACTGAAAATAATGTCTGCCAATGCAATAAAATCAGCTCCAAGTCAGAGTAAAGTCACAATTAGACTTGGTGGTGTATTTAAACACATCTCCACTCTCAGCTGTATATGCAACCCCTCCTCAGCTGCGTCTCTGAAGTTGGGATGTTGTGTAAAACATAAACAAAAACAGTACAATTATTGTTTACACTGATAAATCTTATTGTTTTTCGCAAATATTCACTCATTTTGAATTCAATGCCTATAACACTTTCCCAAAAAGCTGGGGCAACAAAAGACTGTGAAAGTTGATGAACGCTGAAAAAAGACTTGTTTGGATTATTCCAACGGTGAACATGTTTAATGGAAACAGTTGAGTTTCATGACTGGGTATGAAAAGAGCACACCCAAAAGGCTCAGCTGCTCACAAGCAAGAATGGGTACACTACACAAAAGAGGTACACCACTATGTAAACAACTCCGTGAGCAAACAGTTTTAGAACAATTGTTTTAAATATAAATAGAAGGAATCTATGGATTTCATCATCTACAGTCCACAATATCATCAAGAGATTCAGAGAATCTGGAGAAATCTCTGCACGTAAGCAGCAAGTTCCAAAATCCATATTGAATGGCTGTGACCTTTGACCCCTCAGGCGGCACTGCATTAAAAACCCACATCATTGTGTAAAGGATATTAGCACGTGGGCTCAGGAACACTTCAGAAAACCATTGTCAGTTAACACAGTTCATCACTACATCTACAAGTGACAGTTCAAACTCTACCATGCAAAGACAAAGTCAGATATCAACAACAGTTGGAAACGCCACCGCCGGCTTCTCTGAGCCCGAGCTCATCTGAGATGGACTGAGGCAAAGTGGAAAAGTCTGCTGTGGTCTGACGAGTCCACATTTCAAACTCTTTTTGGAAATCATGGACGTAGTGTCCTTCAGCCAAAGATGAAAAGGACAATCAGGATTTTTCTCAGCGCAAAGTTCAAAAGCAGCATCTGTGATGGTATAGGGGTGTTTAAGCCCCCATAGCATCATGGGTAACTGTCACAGTATCTGTGAAGGCAGCATTAATGCTGAAAGGTACAAACAAGTTTTGGAGCAACATCTGCTGCCATTCAAGACACTTTGTCTTTTTCAGGGACGTCCCTGATTATTTCATCAACACAATGAAACCAAGACACATTCTGCATCTGTTACAACAGCGTGGCTCTGTAGTAGAAGAGTGCAGCTACTAGACTGACCTGCCTGCAGTCCAGACCTGTCTCCCATTGAAAATGTGTGGCGCATTATGAAGCACAAACTACGTCAACAGAGACCCCAGACTGCTGAGCAACTGAAGTAATCCATCAAGCAAGAATGTGAAAATTCCGGCTCCAAAGCTTCAACAATTTGTGTCCTCAGTTCACAAACACTTAATGAGTGTTGTTTAAGGAAAGGTGATGTAACACAGTAGGAAACATTAACCTGTCCCAGCTTTTTAGGAACATGTTGCAGGCATCAAATCCAAATGATAAGAGTATTCCTGACTGAAAGAACATTTCATGGACTTTCTAGCCAAAAATCACCTTAAAATGAATCTCTGAAAATGATCCAACTCCGGCCAGTAGTACATTTTCTGAGGCCAAAGCTGAACTCCTTCAGCCCTAAATAACCATCCACTGCTGGTGTTTCACACCTACCATCAAAAACAGACCTCCATCAGCCTGCGCTCAGCTCCTGCAGCGCAAAGTACGCCAAGCTTAACACCAGCGGCTGTCAATAACCACCCTCTGTCCACAATCAACGCCTGAGCTGACGGGTTCGGAAAAACTTTCACTTTTTTGCTCATTTTTCGAGCTGAACCTTTGCCGAGACACCCGAGTAAATTCACTCCCAAGACGCCGGTTTCGTACAGCGTAGGTCGGCTGAAGGCAAACAACTGTAAGCTAATGTCTTCCCAGGTTTTGTTTTCCAACCTTTCATTGTTATCAAACTTACTGCATTTAGGTGGTGTCTTTCCCTGAGGGAGACAAGGTATGAGAAAACTACTACAGGCTGCTTTAAAACATTTATCCAACCCTCAAAGTGACAGAAAAGTCAGGGCTGTTGATTTATCTATTTCTTGGCATGAAGTTTTATATGGTCTCAACGTATTAGAGTAACTGCATTTCCAACCATGAACCATCCTGTTTATCCCATGAAGGGTTGCAGTAAGGTTGGTTTCTTTCTTGACTTGCACACTTCACACTGATGTTGTTCTTGCAACGAAGAGCTAACAAACCAGGGTTGATCCCACCATCTTCAAGATCAAACTAAAAAAACACTTTTTTCAAACTGCTTTCAACTTATGACTACCCCTATACTTCCCATCACTACCTTTTAACCTTGCTTTTAACATGCACTTTTTAAATGTACTACTTTTCTTTTCTATGCTGTGACTGTCTTTTCTTATTTTATATTTCATATTTGTATGTTGCACTGTTGTTCTTAAATATCTACCATGTGAAGCATCTTTAAGTTCTTGAAAAGCGCTGTATAGATTTAATTTATTAGTATTATTACAAACCCTGTGTTGCTCACTATCACCTGTGAATATATCAAGGTCATATATCAAGAGGAGTCCTTGTCTCACTCTAGTGTCAAATTTAGCTTCTTTTACGCAAAAAAACATAAAATTTAATTCTTTTGAGCCATTGGTCAGTTCTTTGACAGTATGACCAGTTTTATTTGGTTTGATGATTAATATATGTTGGGATTCGGCGCAACCTCTCCATCTCATGGTACATTAGTGGTATTTTTCCACTCCATCCTTCCACGTATTAGTTGCTGTGTTATGTATCCAGTTTCATATTGTAACTATGTACAAATACTTTGTTGCTGTACTTAAGTAGAATCTTCAATTGTTGTTTCTTTTCCATGTTTTTTTTTTTTTTTACCTCATTCAACCAAAAATGTTGTAATTATGGCAATTTTTGTACTTTGCAGTTCATTTGTTATTGTTAAATTAATATTTTTTAAAAATATTTGCAAGTTAAAAGAAGAACACCTCCGTAGAATAGTGTCAAATTGTGTTATTACTTATACTTGGGTTATTTATTTTGCATTTATTTGCTCTTTGTGAAAATATGGTTGTCTTGGTTTCTTTTTTTCATTTCCTGGTTGTTTAATTATTTGATTTATTATTGATTATTTATCTAAGGTTATGTTTTCCATGTTAGTGAAACTGTTTTTTTTGTCTCTTCCACTGGTATCAAAAATAGAATCGTGTATCAATTATTTCCTGGGTATTGATATGAAATTTGAAATTTCAATATCATGACAGCCCGAACTAGAAGTTATGTTTTTAGTGTAATTAGTTAGCTTTTAGTTTTTTTTAGATCTAAGCCTTATTGTAAATAACTACAGTTTTTTTTTTTTGCTGAAATGGGTGTAAATTTGTAATAGCACCAATAGATGTGAAGTCCCTGAATGCGGCTGATAAGTCAAAGTTTTAAAAAATGAAGTGTCATGGATCTGTGAGACAGAAATATAAAGTCCACGTGTGGATGCCGGGCATCAAGGGGTCAAAAAAAAACTAAAATCAATTCAAGAAAAAAAATGTTCCAGAAATGCATAAATAAAATTAACCTGAAGAAATAGAGGTCAAATATTGAATTTTCTAATACAATGGATATTAAAATGATTTGTTAAAATATTCTGATAAAAAGCAGTTGTGAAAAGGTGAGTATCCAACCTGGATTTAAAGGAGCTGAGAGTTCAGCAGACCAAATATTACACAGAAGAAGAAACCTGGTTTAACACTATGACTTTTGCACTGCTGCCTGAGGCCTTTACTTTCAGGTTTTCTTCCCATATTTTTGTTGAAAAAAGGCAGAGACTAGATCAGGTCATACCACTTCGGGTGTTTTCAGATGCTGCTTTATCATTTTTATTGCTAACTTTAAGAAATTAAAGCTATAAAAGCAAGATCCTATTTGTTTAATGCCATAACTCATAGTATCTGGGTAGAAATTCATTGTATGCCTTATACTCTTCCTGGCAAATCCTCTGTATATCTGCGATTCTTTTTAGATTTTTGCAACCATTGATTATTATTGGTACAACTTGTGCTTTACAACTTGTGCTTTTCCAAACATCAGCCAAAAAAAGACAGAAGTTTGTAGCAGAATGTGGCGTCTATTCATATCTTTAACCAGAGCAGTGCACAAATAAATTTGAATAACCAAGAACAGATCAATAAAAATGAGTCGATGCCAAACTAAAATGTCTGTATATCATTTGGATTATTCAATTTTTGGAATAATAACAAATATACAAGAAACTATTTTTGTCTTTCGCAAACCTTTTCATGTGCCTGAAACCCTGAAAATGTCAGTAAAGGTTTTTCTCTTCCCCCCATTTGAGATTTAACCCATGACTCCCACTCGCTGATGAAACCAGCTGAGCAAAGCGAACTCCCCCAGCTCCACATCTCACCTGTTTCTTCACACGAGTCGCTCATGGTCAGAGCCTGTAATGGGCCTCCATGCTGTATAAATACATAGTGAGGATGCTGGAACTTTCTTTGACAAGACATTTAGAGAGACTTACACTTCCTGACCAGTGATCTCTGACAGATCAAGGCTGGTGAGGAAACTTTGGCCTTGCTGGAGTTTTAGATGAATGCCAATGTGCAACCTGGATGAAGCAGAATTACCTGGCTCAACATCTGACAGAGAGGAAGCTGTGGGATTTACGCTGTGAGCTGCAGGGGGGCTGGGTAGGATATGTGTTAAAAAATGTACCATCCTACTGTGTGAATATGATTCTGGTAAAGATCTTTTTTTTCTCAGCCTGCTGTGTATGTAGATTCTGCAGCCATCCTCTAGCAAATACTCTGAAAATACAGGTTTTAATGATCCCAGATGGGCCTGCTTTACCATTTGCTCAAGTGCACTTTGATTGTACATTATTCCTAAATAGTTTGCATGCATCACATACACACACGGATACACACAGACCCAAAGCAAATAGTGTGATTATGAGACCAAACAGAGCAATTGCTATGAAGTAACCATGTTCAAGAAATATATCAGAAAGTAGAAATACAGAAAAGATAGACCAAAAAATGGCAATTTATCCATAAGATATGTAGCTATTATTTACAACAAGTCTAATTGGCTCAATCAGTATCGGTATCAGATCGGTATTACAGGTACAAACCTGAATTTGACTCAGTGTCAGATCGGTAAGGGAATCAGTGGTATCGAACATCACTACTATATAGTTTGCGTAACCAGCTGAATATCTTTCTCCTCTACTTTCAGTTTCAGTTTTGTCTCATGATGATGAGCAGCCGTCCTCAAGCAACTTGTGCGAGAGAAGAGGGAGAAGCTGTGAGATGCTGGAGGTTCTGGTGATGCTTTCAGAAACCTTTTTTCTTTACATATTTAGAGAAAAGTTCCCATATATTTTATTCTACATATGTTTTTTAATGTTCAAATTTTCAGTTTATCCTGTAAAATGTGTTTGCTTTGTTTGATTGCGGTGTTTTGGCTTCAGGAAACCTCTAAAATCCAATCCTATTTTGGTGTTTTTCCTTCATTTAAACTGTTTTTCTGTTATATAACATGCAGAAAATTGGGAATTAGTCCCAAATATTGAAAGATCCAAGAATCCAAGAAAAAAATGGGCCTAAGCACATGTTTTGAAATCAAAATAAGCAAATATATCCAGGCAGGAATTTTGAGACTCAGGTGTTAAAGCTTTCATACTGATCCAATGCTGGGAAACCTACATCACAGTCTGTTAGAAAGTCAACAGTTAAAGGCTGCAACCCTAATTCAGATTTAATTTGAAAAAAGTCAGGTTAAAAAATGACACTAAATGACAGTCATACAGATAGGTGAAGAATGGGTGATGGGGGCTTGGTGTGCTGATCTCTCTCGTCCATGCTAGAAAATAAAATACTTTCCCTGAAACAAGAATGAGCCAACGATAGTAATGGCAGTATTTTTAGCAGGATGACATTACTTCTCATTTGCTCCTTTTTATATTCAGCTCTGCATTGAAGTTCTTCAGGAGGAGAGAAGAAAGAGTCACACAGTCACCTCATTACACCAGGCTGTGTCACCGTGAAATTGAAGAGTCCGATTAGGCTTGTTTTCGTCGCTCTGTGCTGTGGCCAATTTTGTCATTCTTTGGGGTGGTAATGTAATACATCTCAAGCAAATTGTTTGCGTCCCCCCCCCTCCATTGAAATATAAAGCAGCCCCGCCAGGGCTCCCCAAATTGTTGGAGAAATATTAGGAACGGATCACAAGTTAATTCCCCCTGCTTCAATTTTCTGCCGAGGAGAAATGAAATCTGAATTTGTGAGGCTTGGGCCACTGCCACTGAAAAGCCTGTGATTTGTTTCAATGACAGGGCCTATTATTGGAGCTGTGCATTGATGTAGGCATACAGTATGGTAATGTCTACCCCCCCCCCTTAGACCCTCCTTCCCCCAGCCCCTCATGGTGGAGTACCATCTCATTCCTGTGATGTAAACTGCAGAGACAAGGAGGAAGCCATGAAGAAATCGGAAACGTGGAGACTTATTAATATGGAAATCAGAGGCGGGCTACATGCTCTGTGTACAATATACACGTATGTGTGTCTTCAGTGTGTGTGGTAAAAGACATGCTTCCTTCATGCACACACCTACTACAGTGTGAAGGGTGAAAGAATAAAAAACCTATTTTGGGAACAGTAGTAACGCTGCAAAGCAATGAGATAAAAAAAACACCCACACCTTACAGCTGCAGTAATCAAATGAGGACACACACACACCTTCACACACTCTCTTCTGCCTGCAATACACTCCTAGTCAAAATTTTAAGATCAGTTGGAAAATTGCAAAAATGTACATTTTGCACTGTTGATTCTTAAAGGGACTGTGAGGACTTTCTACGTGATCTTGATAAAGTCTTCTCAATATATATTCCTGATCATAATCACAACTTACAATGAAGTTATCAGCGCCAAGATAGATTATTTCTAGATGCTATTTCTCAGCTTCCCCGTAAGGTCAGATTGAACTGGACTGATGTTCAGCAGGTTGAAGTCTCCGTGACAACACCACACTGGCAGAGGAAGTTTGGAAGTGACAAGAGAGATCTGAAAAATGATGTCTGTGATTTATTGAGTAGTAAAAGTGGAAACAGGAGCTGGACTGTCTGAGAGAAAAGGGACAAAAGAGCAGATGAAAGCTAAACAGGAGAGTGATAGAGCCCAGGCTAAAGGCTAAAACACTAGCTAGGCTGTTTGTGATAATGTTCATTCCTGTCCACATGCAGCAGTTATTCTGCAGCGAAATCTGCTCAAACCTGAGAGTCTATCAATAAAATGAAGAACCAGCTTACATTTGCTCTGCTTGGTGAGGTTGGAGTTGGTAGATGAGCACTGGTAGGACATAACTGGGATTCTCTATTGTGACACGTTACAGACATGTCTCAGGGCACTGAGCTGTGAGTAGTTGTAAATATCCCCAGCTACTAATTCACAGTACAAAATCATGAAATTTGCTCATTGTCATGTTTCAAACAACAGTGCTAATTAACTGTTCCTCAATACATCACCTTGTTGTGTTGTATCTGGTTAATAGTTGTCTTGAACAAAGAAAAGTAGTGTTAAAAAACTTCAAAATTGAGTTTGAATATGTGAGAAGATGATATAAGAGTGAGACAAAAAATGAGAGTAAGCAATTTCTTTCAAACAACAATTAAAGTGAAAGAGTTTATTTAAATTTAAGCTGCCTAAACTTTACAGACAAGCAATGTCTGCAATTGTCTCTCTGTCGTCTCTTCTCATAATCTTTGCTGATCTCTCATCTAAAGGGAGCGCCACTGCCAGGGGTCGGATGTAAATTTTTGCAATTTTTCAACTTGTCTCAAGATTTTGATCAGGTGTGTATAAGCTGCATTCATTATACTGATGATATGTTTAAATTACAGGACTTTACTTTGCCTAAAAAAACACTAACTCTAATATCTTAAAGGTGCTGTGAAGACTTTCAGTTTACTATATGTACCATTACCTACTATAATAAATATGTTACTACCCAAAAAAAAGCATTTTTTTCCGGAGAGCAGATCTTTCTAACTCTGCTTTTCTTTGAGCAAGACAACTTTCGCAAGACATGTTTTATTTATAATTAGATACAAAAATCATTTATGGGGCTGATGATCTCATTTTACATCATGGAATTATGATCAGGGAAATAATAAGAGTGAGAGTATTTTGTGTTCACTTATAAAGTCCTCAGATTGCCTTTAAATTGGAGGCTTGAATAAATTCACATCGTGTGCACAACAGTGTTGGACTTTTCTCACAGCTGTAGCCCCTGCTGTGTAAAATTGACTCATGCAGAACATGAAAATGAATAAATAAAACATTATTCAAAGCAGCAACAACACTTTCTTTCGTATCTTAAAAGCACATGGAGTACACAGCCTCAGTGTCCCATCAGTCACGCGTGTTGGATATATCTTCACAATGAAAATCATTCAGGGAAGCCGAAGCGATTTGCCTTCCAGGGCTTATTCAAGCACCACAAAAAAGAAAAAAAAACAGCTCCCATGAAGCCATAAAGCCACAACCACCCTGTCTGCTCCACTGCCGCCACAGCTTGATCATACAATAAGTGTAGCAAAAGGACATGTTGACTGCTTCACTATTCATGGCTGCTGGCCCACCAGAGGCAGCTTATGTTGATGTACTTTCCCTCCATATATTATTTACAAAGAAAGCCGGGGCCCTTTAATGAGCTCTAATTAAACGCCTGAGACTGTGAGATGACTGGCAGGAAACATCGCAACATGTGACAGGCATCTGGTGGAAGATAAGTGAGCAGGCGTTTGGCAGAGCCGGTTGAGAGGCGGGTGTTGGTAGCGGAGTAACGCTGAGGGTCGTGTGAACCTGCTCTTGAACCTGACTTTCAAACTCTGTCAATCAAGTCAGCTACAGCTGTCACGGTTCACAGGGCACAGCGAGGAGGGTTAGTAGAGTGTGTGTGTGTATGTGTGTGTGTGTGTGTAAGGTGTTGGGTGTGTGTGAGAGACTGGATTAGAGCCAGAGAGTTTGTTTGTGCTTGTTTGGAACATGATTTGGATGTGTGTATTTTTTGGAGTCATGTGAGGATACTAGTGCAATATTATTTAAAGGACAGGAAGAAGGATCCTGGTCCTGCAGTGGGAAGATTACAGCAGCCAGAGTTTGACACACCATGTTTAAATAATGAAACTGCTTTGTTTGTGGGAAAACGGGCCCCCTGTTACAAGCTTTAAATAGCTTCTTTGGGGTCACCCTTTCCACACATCCACTGTGACATCTATTGTACATATGTATATGTATATGTATATGTATGCATGTATGTGTATCAGTGTTAGCCAAGGTTGATGTGTGTGAATAAACTAAACTAAAATAAACTAAAAAGGAATCAAACCCTAAATTTTGTGGACATTTACATTTTCTGTCAAGGTAACAAACAAAACCAAAGTATACGGGTCATTGAATTACGACAGAGTATAAGGCCACATTAATGATTTTTTTTTTCACTTTATAGTTTACTACAAGATTAAAATCGAAATTAATTATTTTACTACGAGAATAAAGTCAAAGTTAATTATTTTACTACGAGTTGAAAGTCAAAATTAATCATTTCGCTACGAGATTAAAGTAAAAAAGAATTGTTTTACTATGAGAATAAAGTCAAAGTTAATTATTTTTACAATGAGTTTAAAGTCGAAAATAATGACTTAATTTACTACGAGAATAAAGTAAGAGTATAATCGAGGAAATGAGCACCACGGAGCAAACGTTTTATCTTACCTACTAACTGACTGCAGCACTTTCACCCTCTTTTCATTCTTCTTTTTCTTCTTCTGATTTGATTGTGATTGATCGTTTCCTTACCTACTTCAGATTGGACTTTACTTCGACTTTAATCTCGTAGCAAAATAATTTATTTCGACTTTAATCTCGAAGTAAAATAATTAAATTTCAACTTTGATTTTGTAGTAAAATATGAAGCAAAAAAAAAAATAATAATTTGGCCCGAATACTCCATCATATTGACGTGACGTCTACTTTTTCTGTCCAACTGAATTTTTCTATTGAAACAAAATAACTCAAACTACATAAAAAGACAATATGCGTGTCTAATACCTTCATCATAAGCAAAACAGCTCTAACTTCTCTGTATATTTAAGTTATTGGCCTTTTTTTTTCTCTCTCTGAAGTGTCAAAACATCATGTGGGGCAAACTTCTATTTGGTTAACAGGTTTAAAATCGCTGTTAATAAATGTAAATGTGCCCTATTTAGCAAAATTTCTAGCATTTTTTGCATTCACTGTCAAAATTATGAAGCATTTGCACTTATATTTCCATCATATTATACAAACGAATATTGTCGTAATATGTTCATCACATGAAAAACCATCTGGGCTGACCGTAAAGAAAACACAATTTTGGGACTTTAATTCTTATCCACCTCAAGAACAGTGTATTTCATCAACGAGACTCATTTGAGGTACAAAATGAAACATTTAGAAAGGTTATTGAGTCCTTCTCAAATAGCAAATCAACCGTAATGTACGAACCACTTTTTGGTATTATGTGGGGTGAACGCAGTTTTATCTGCAAATCTATAAGCCTGTCTTTCTTAAACTGTTCATCTAATGACTGATACTTGTTGACCTATTCGTAATGTTGGGATAATATATTAATCTTAAGACAAATTACGATGACTTTTTTCATGGCTGTCCTTTTAATTCAACTTTAAAAATGCTTACATTGGTTTCTTGTGTATACTATATTCCAAATGTTTGAAAAAAAGGCCAAATATACATTTTTGGTATTTTAAAAATGGCCTATTCAAAAGTCTTATCTGTCAATGACCCCCAAGTCATTGTCATATAGTCCTGCAGTGTGCCGCTTAGTGTAAAGCATAAAGAATCTACAGTTAACAGTCAGTGAATGATTCAAAAAGCAAACAGTGGAGCAACAAATGAACTCTGGCATGAGCAGACTTTGACACAGTGTTCAGTAGACATGAAAAAAAATGAACCATCTGAGGGAGCAGATGTCCTAAAAAGAACAAACTGCAAGAGCTCAGCCATGGGTGTGAATGTGGGTTCAAAAACCATTTGCATAACACAGAAAGTGCAACTTTGTTTTGAAGTACTTCAAACATTTGAACATACACTGATGGCACAAAAAACCGACCTGAATGGTTTAACGATGGACAGACTTTGAGCCACTACAAGGTAAAAAAAACATTCAATTTCTCCAAGTTGATTTGGTTGCACTCATGAATTTGCGAAATTGTGGTGAATAGTGTTGCTTTTGAACACTATTCTATGCAACAAGCAGAAATCATGACAAATTTCCACCCAGCGAACAAACCATCATCACGATACTCAACAACAAACTTTGCTCAAATTCTCCAGAGAAATATTGATCCGTTTCTTTTTTGATGCATTTATTTTTTTATGCTGTGTGAAATTACAACCGAAAAGAAGAAAAGACACACAAATAGGCTGTCTGGCCTGCAAAGAAGGACATTTAAAAGTCAGCTGTGTATATGCGAGGAGAAACTTCCTGGCACATTATTCAGCAGGTTATATGGTGCAACACCCTTCTGCTCTCTTTGCCTGAATTTAGATATGCAACCATTGGAAAGCGCGTACTGTAGATATCCTCAGGGTTTTAGATCTTCTCTCGGTGGTTCAGCAGGGTGCAATGCCTGTCTTGTGAATACGCGGTGGAGGAGTTACAAATTTAGACTCTTTTTAAGTGCAAGATACAGTTGAAGAGTGTGAGACGCTTCTTTTTATGAGCTCTGGATTCCCACCGGGAGAGGGAGAAACAGAGTTTGTCTATAGCTGGAGGGGAACATTGGGGAACGTATAATAACACCATCATGTTTCATCCCTTATCTCAAATTATTATTCCCTTGAACCCAAATTGTCTTTGAATAACTCTCATGTATACCTCAGAGAGAAGATTCCGGATAAACTATGCTCGTTTTTGTCCTGAAATCGTCTTTTGTTGAACATCTGTCGGCGAAGAAAGTCAGGAGAGAATAAAACGTCTCAGCTGTTTTAATTTCTACAAGCCTGCAGTCATGTTAACAGTAGATACTGAAACTTCTTAATGTGTAACAAAGCAGACGTTTCACTGGGAACTGTCTCGCTTACTCCTACCAATTTACAGGGGATTGCCTCCATCTGAAAAATGAAAACAGGTTTTAGTTTTCCGAATAATAACGATGAGGAAAAATCAAACTGAGTCTCTGCTCACTGTAATCTCTGAACACACTTACATCAACTTTACACTCAAACTTCCTCTCGTCGTGATGTGAGTGACTCTGAGTCATGCTCCGGTAAACTGCAGCACCAAAACTTTTCAGGATAGATAGTTTGTGTTTATTTCATTTTTTTTCCTACCAAGAAATGTTCAAGTGTAACTGCTTTCAAGCCAATTAGACACAAAAACAAAGCCCTGGAAAGAGACAACACAAAACAGAGGATAAAATAAGAGAATTATGCACTGTAAAAGCAAAAACTTAAATATGTTGGCACGAAAAGTAGTTATCCGAACTACCTTCATTATGTTTGTTGTGTAAAGTTGGTCTCATTTCATAAGTTAAGTTGGCAAAACTTTAAATTATAAGTTTGAGGCTGTCGCTTAATTCTTTGATTTTGCTTCAGTAAAGAACGGGGTTTCCAACTGAAGTCTAAAGGGGTCTACATCTAGATTTTCAATTTCCCACGTGCCACCACCTCTCCTGTTCTGTGCAGATTTTATCGTCATAAAGGAAAGTATTTTTTGAGAGTTGTACTCTAAATTTTAGTAAAAGGTGAAAAATTTTCATGATCTGAGGAGAAACATTGTGGTTGCTTATCCATCTAATTACCTATTTTAAGTTAAGTCTGATTTCTCCTTCTATTATGATTATATTTTATTATTCTCATTATTGTTTACTGCATTTTCTTTTATCCGGATCATTCCAGCACACCAGCACAGTAAGTGCCATCATCTCCCTAAGTACTTTTTCTGATGTACTGGCCCAAGTATTGAACGCTGTCACGCAGGATGGGCATGCTTATCCAGTTTCCACCCACTTGGGACGCAGTAAGTGACTCAAAACACAGCTTTTCTCATAGTTATGTACTTGACCCAAAGCATAAAACATCGTGAAAGAACTGGAATGCTGTAGCATGATTTAAAAGGAACAAGCTGAACTTCAACAGCCACCACAGAACAGATAATTTTAGATATAATTGTTTTTTTTAATTACTTGTGTCTACTGCCAAGACCTCCAACTCCATAGCTTCAAACTTCATTTTAGGGTGGTCTGCACCACTTTTGTACCTGTAATCAACTGTGCACACAGTCATAGAAGATCATTCACAACACGTCCACTAATAAGCAGCATTTTCTTTTTTTTAAATTGCACACGCACTTTAGTACTTTTTATTTGGGATCTGAGTAGATCAGACCCTGAGATCCAGCTTGTCCATTGTCTTTTCTGTGTGTCTCTGTATTACAGTTGGATATTTTGGAAAGTGTGCGGGAAATATCTCACCTGAAAAGGACCCAGCAAGAGAGCAAGGCTGCTAAAATTATGTCATTTTACCTCTCGGATGAATAAACCAAGCATTATGCTCCCGGTTTCCCGTAAGTAATATTACCCAGATATGTGCTTTTATTTTGAAGGGCTACATACCAGAATCCTTATTCCAGAATACAGGTGTTCCAATACATTACAAACCAATGTGTAAACCGTTTTTTTGAGATTAACAAGTTAATTTTGTGGTATATAAGTCTTTAACCCTTCAGAGCCCAGTGCTTCAGTTTTCATTAAGTTTTGATGAGCAGTGGATTTGAAACCAGATAAGAGAGATCAGTTATTCTTCTTGCATAAAAAATCTAGGGAGTACCACTTTGAGAATAGTTTTAACATGCCCCAGAGTGCTGTTTCCTTTCAGTAAGATTTTGATCAGGATTGTATTGTAGTCTGTGATTGGAACAAAACTAAAGCGGCAAATCTGGAGGAGTACAGCTTTTCACCTTCCCCAGGTTTTGTGTTAAAATTTGTATCATTACAGCAGATATAAACATTTTACAATCTCGCTCCAGAAGCGGAAAAAAGAGAAGTTATTTTTACGTTTTTTCTGTCCCGGTGGTTGTACACAAAGGCAAATGACAAGAAGAAAGAAAGACTCAGGTAAGAATAAAGGAAATCAAGAGAAAAGGGTGGTGAAAAATAGAGGATGACGCGGGGGATGAGAGAAATAGCACATTAGCACTTATGGATTAGCTGCCTCTGATTCCCAGGCCCTGCTGCAGCCCCGTAGATGTGCAGCTCTGACCGCGCAGCCGGCCAGCAGCGGTCATGTCTTAATTAACGAGCAGACATCTGATCAATACCAGAGGAACGATGGAGAGCGAGACGTGAAAGGTGGGACAGCCTGCACGGTTCAAGGTTTTTGTTTTCCGTTGATGTGGAATAACATTAGAAATCAATAGCACGGAGAGCCACACACACACATACACACACACACTGACACTCTGTTCAGGAGAGGTGAGAGAAATCACCCCCCACTACCTTTCCCTTATTGCCTCGACATCCCTTTTCTATCAATCAGAAGCATTGTAGAGGATGATTTGTACCTTCAGTCGATGTGGTGCTCTATGTGCAGAGTGATTCTGAGCCTCGAAAGGACAGTTTTATGACTTGTGCTTGGAGAAAAGTCAGATTATTGAAGAAAATCCACTCTGCTTCTATTATAGCCCTGAAAGATCAACTATTAGTGTGGCGGGCTTCAAACCAACGTCGCACTGCTGCACACGCCAACCCCACATTACGGAAGAGACTTCTTTTGTATTCATAGAGGAAAAAAAGTCTGTGCACTTTCACTGTTAGGAAGAATTCAACAACATTGTTGAACCCCTTTCATCCCATCTAATTCTAGCCTGTATACCATACTTTGTTTCATAGCTTGTAATTGAAGAACCACACTGTCAAAATTCATCAGCAACATCACATTATAAAAATTAAAATCTATAGTTTAAAAACAAAAAAGTCATGTTTTAATATGTGGCTAAAGTCTACATCAGGCTAAATGTAGCTGAAACATTTTTTTATCTTCGTTTTTTTTACAACCATTTTTGAAAATTAGTCATGGAAAGATGCCAGATGTTAGACATTCACCACATCACTCCAAAACTTTTTCATCTACATCTGGGTAAAATTTGAGCTTTCTAGGTAAAGCCTTGTAGAAGTTGGAGAGTTTTTGTACTCACTGTCCACACTCTTATCCTAAGCCCCTGTGCAAACAAAATCAGTTTGGTCAGTGCTCAGTGTCCTCTGTTTAGTCAACTTTGCTCTCTTTGTGAAAAGGTTCGCCAAGAATTATAAAATAGTAGTTCGTAGTCACGGATGTACCTCTTCTGTTGCACACATGAATGTGAATGTGTAATGAATATGTAGGTCTCACCAATGATCTTATGGCAACATTACCTGTGAAAGGTAAGGCGATTGTCTACTCTACGTGTGATCGTCAGAACTGTTATCAAATAAATGACCCCTCTAGGAGAGCTATTACCACAGCGAGCTATCGGCTAGTGAAGCGGAGAGCACTTATTGGCTATCACAAGCTGTCCTGGGATGAAAACTCAACAAAAAACAATAGGGTCACTTTTGTCTTACAGCTAGAACCTTAAGGAAAACAAACACGTCCAGATTTTCCAGTTTCACATTGAGAAGAAAATGCTATAAGACTGTGAAGCTGCTGTTATTGATGAGAACGGACACGACAGACAGACAAACAACAAACTTTACAGGAGAAATTTCACCACTTGGAATAATTTTATGAAACCACACTTTTGATATGTTTGAACTCTGGATTCCTCTGGTGGAAAAGAGAGTGAATATTCAGGGTATGGGCTTCGGATGTGACATAATGACTCCCAAACAGGTAGGACGTCCCAGTTGCTGTGATTGCTTTCTAAGATTCTTTCACTAATTATGTTTTGTTGGTCAAGAAAAACGTAAATAAGAGGTTAAATGCTTTGCCCAAATGTAGATAAGTAATGCTAGACAATTCTTCATCATATACCAATGCAACTTTGACCCCTGCCTTCTTTAATGTTTGTACTTGCACAGTTAACAGGTGGGTGGGGATAGTAGTGCAGAAATGCTGGAGGTTAACTCTGTTTTACTGGTAATGCATCACATTATTACGAGTTCCTTTGTATTCGCCTTAAGCACTCTTTATATTTTAAAGCCTAATTTCTAATGCTGGAAGCACTCAGCAGCACTAGACTCATAAATCCACAAGTTCTCTTTCCCACTAGAGTTCATTTGTTACCTCCCTCCATAGAGTTTCCTTAAATTGTGCCCAATACTGATAGGAGGTGACAAACACAGCAGTATTAACTCAATTCTGTATGAAAACACGGGCTGGGAAATAGCTGACTGGGAGCAGGTGGCCGGTTGGAGTCAAGAAACCGAGGATTTTCCCACAGTAATTACTGAGTGAATGGTTTTCCGCCTCCATGGTTAAGCGTCTCCTCACATGTAGTCTTTATTGGCCTCTGAAAACCTCTCACCTGTTGACTCCAGGTCTGAAGGCAAGGCAGCTCATTATGACGGTTTGTTGATGTGGTGAAGTCATGTACGATCTGGTATCAACAATGAAAGGATTTCATAGGTTTCTCATTAAATCTGCATGAAAAGACCTTGTCTGATTCACAAAGCACACACTGAGGGTTAAATGCTCCACAAACTGCCCAGCAGAGCACAAGGCATCTTTGTACATCAGTGTTATTTGCATTCATTTAAATGAGCAATTACAGTAAATAAAGCTCCACTTCATAGAGCTGGTAGTAACTTTGCTGCTGTGTTCGTGAGAATTTTTATCCTCAGCAATCAAACCAATAATTCCATCTTTGCATTGGCTGAAAATAATGTATTTGCTGATGAAATCTGTCAAAAATACTTTTATTTAACTGTTATCATAGAAATCAGAGGTTGAATCAGTGTCTGTCTCTATACATTTGGGCTTTGCTATCACTCACAACAAAGTCTATTTACTTATTTTCAGTCCACTCAAGCTGCCTTTTGAAAGGTACCACCAGGGTTTGAGCTCAAAATGTGTGTCACAGCTTTTATGAATCTACCTCTAAATTAGTCAATTAATATCCAGTTCAGTATAAACATGTCAGAGCTGTCAGGATTAGAGCACACAGTGCAGCTTTCCGCAGTACATTGTGGCAACACTAACAGCTCATCTCAGGTTAAAAACTGGAGAAACTGCTGCAAGTTTTTGTGCTTGAATATAATTAGTGGGTTCTTTTAACCTTTGTGAGACCTTGAGATAGAGGGGGTAGTGGAGGAAATGATGCTTAAGTGTTGGTGCCAGTTGGGGCTGAATAATGTGTTGCCAACTCCTCAGAAAGGAAAGTCACCATTGGCTGTCCAAGAAGTTGCTTAACGTCCCTAAATGATGTCATTGTCTAATTTGCGTAATACACCATTTGCATGTAATGGTTGCAAACGCTATATGAGAGACAAATAACATCACGAGAAGGACAGAAAGCAGGTACAAAACTCGACAAGTATATTTGGAGCTACAAATGAACTCTCCTTTGTCCATTCTCTTATTTAAAAATCAGATTGTCAACCCTTTTTCTTCATCTGGGCTTGGGACCAGCAAAAGTGTCTCATAAGAGACAAGCATATGCATAAATCACCTGCATACAGTCGCTGAGAGAGAGAAGGACTTGTCCACCTGTGAGTGTTTCAGAGAAAGGAGGGGCTCACAGCAGCACCCGCTGCTCATTGAGAACACATCAAAACACGCTTTTATGTTAGAGTCTCAAAACTCAAGAAAAGTTGCTGGATTTATTGATAGTCCCCTTTCTGAAAAAATAAAAATTAAAAAGTCAGTAGAGGAGTCTCTAAAGTCAATGAATTCAATAACGATAATGCGACTTTCTCTCCAGAGAGTTAAATTCTCAAAAATGAGGTGTATAATATCTGCTGTGGAGGGCTCAGGATTGCAGGAGCTGAGATGGAGCCAACACAAAATTATTCTAATAAAAATCATAAATATTTCTTTTCTTATTCCGTTACTTAGTATTATTTTGTAAGCCATTTCTTTATTTGAAATATTTTCCACTGTTCTTTATTTCTTGTATGTAGCACCAAACAGCGCAGCACTCCTAGTTCTGTTGTATGAAAGTCATACAATGACAAGAACAGCTCTCTATTTCTATGCTTTCTTTACAAAGGGAAGTAGTGAAAGCACATACATCAATTGGCTGACTAGGCCAGATACAAGACATACGCATACACCCATTAAGGCTGAATGTTACATATGGCCGTTTATCCCTTTCAGTAGGTCATTTTAGACAGTGTCATCTATCTAAGCTTTCAAATAGCTGGTCGTCAAAAGGAAAATAAAAAATAAATAACCAAAGCTATGTGCTTTTTAGTGAATCACAGCACATTTCATGAGTCACGTCTTGAAAATGACCTGTACACCCCATCCAACCTTAAAGGGATATACGCACAAATGTTGCATCCGGTACAAATGAGTCAGAGTTGAAACACGTCAGCTGTGGTGGATAAGAGAGACTAATCTGGTAGAAGTTATCTGCATTAAAATTATACAGAAAACTGTGTTTATGGCTGTCTTTCAATAGCAGTCACTTGTAACTTAATGCTTGACTGTTGGTTCCTCATGTTATAAGCATCAAAAGTGGTTAATTTCTGCTGTTGTCTCTCGCTGTCTAATTTATCTCTATACTTCACACAGAGGCTTCAGTATTAATATCAGCCTGTTTTATAACCAGCCACAAACTTCTCTCAGGAGCTTTAATTGTTAAATTGTTGTTTTGGGAACACTTCTAAATCAAACTAAATGACATTGTGGAGTTAACAAAAAACATCCCTCTCCATTTTTTAGAACACTGCTGAAGAACTCCACACAGAAAATTCATGTTTTTCATTTCGGCAAAAGCCCCTTCCTGGCCCATTGTGTGAGGACAATTTGAGCTTTTCTAAAGAACGCCAATACCCATTCATTCAGAGCTCTGACAATCACGACCATATCCGCAGGTTACCGTGGCAGATATTTGGCTGTGTACTAGTGAAAGTTTATCAGCGTTTGTGGAGCATTCTGGGAATTCTCAGACAGGATGGCCATTGTGTGATAAGGCTTTCACATTTGCTTGTAGCCAGGAGGCTGCTGAGGCTGCTGGGAACTCTAATCAGTCTCTCCCTACCTGTCTCCATCACCTTCTTTCAAGTGAGTTACTGATCCACCCCTGGAAAGAAATCGTATGTTTATTTTCTTTTCTTTCTCACTGCAAACTTTTGGTGGAAAATTGAATTTGATGCCCAGGGGCAGGATGGAAAATTGGGCAAAATAGCTTATTTCCCCACCATCCAACCTTTTGCTTCTCTTTCTAATGAATGGCAAAATAAGATATCGGTGGGAGATGCTATTCTGCGCCGGGGCCCAGGCGATGCAATTTAGAACTCATCAATTCATGTTTACAGTAAGAGTGTGAATGCTGGAAGAGTGTCTGAGTGCAGAACATGAATGCGGCTCTGAAAAGGCTGCATTGGGAATATCACGGCAGCATTATGAAACTTGTTGTGGCATGTGATCAAAGCCATCAAACATAATGAAGTGTTGTCAGATTTTTTGCCAGTTGTGACAGCTCATGCTCGATGACTGAGTTGTTCATATTTTGCCAGCAGCAGTCAAAGATGATTAAAAAACACTAGAAATACCTTAGAAATCCATGGCTTGTGTAGCGTCCTGAAAAAGGAAGCCTCTTTGATTAAAGCATAAATCCACCCCCTGTTAAACAGGGCACGGCTAAATTTGGAATCACAGCCTGGCAAGGCTGCATGTCTCTATGTTTCACTGATGTGTCTCTGATGATTACCATTTAATCAGCTGCAAATGCTCTTAATTACAAGATTAGTCTCCTACCAATTAGGCAACGTGCTAATGGTTCTGATCCGCCATTGAAGTCGACTGAATCCTAATTAGGGACTAACTGTTTCAAATCGCATAGGGCCCATCTGATGGGTCATTACCAACCTAGTTATCCTCATATAAACCAACTGCAGCAAGCAACACAGGTCCCATTTGGAGAGCAGCTGTAGAGGCTTTACGACCATCATGTGGGCCATTTCCATGCGTCATGAAACCACAATGTTTCCATTCCCTGAAAATCACAGAGGCATTGTGATGACTCACTGATGGAAATATTATACGCTGCGGCGCTGCAAGCTGTGTTAACGACATATGCTCAGAAAGCAGCCGTATTTTTACTGAAAATGTAGGATTTAATGCTGGAAAAGATGAACAATGACCTTTTTATCTTAAAGGAAAAGAACGCAGTAGCCAATTTTAAACAGGATGAATAACGGACCAGATGAAGACGTGGAATCTAAATGGTTCTGTTTGTGGTATTTAACCTAAAAGAACACAAATAACATTACTCTCTAGGTGTGTTTTTTAAAGAACTTTGAGGACTTTCTGAGTGATTTTAAAAAAGTGTTTGAAGTGCAATATATGTTTGTGCATGTATATGAATGTATGTATGTGTGCATGCATGCGTAATGGTAATTAGGGATGGAACAGTTTATGAAAAAATCCGAACCGTTCGGTTTTCCTGATGCGGTTCAGGGCGCATATGTGCCGTTCGTTTTTTTCCCCTTTGTTTATCTTCTCAGTTTGGAAAGTGTGTAATTACGGTCATACACATGTGCAACTCGAGACGAAAGCGAAGCACAGGCAGCACAGTTGTACGGAGGCGTGTGTGTTGTGGATATGGCAGCGGAGAGGAGAAACAGCCAGAGATAGAGGATGCCCCTGTGGCATCCTATCGGTCTCCTGTCTGAGATCACTTTGGATTTAACGATACCTACGACAACGGCGGTAAGAAAGTGGTGGACAAAACCGTGACTGTGTGCAAGCACTGTAGAACACGCGTTGTTTATGCTAACGCTAACACATCCAACATGTTAGCTCATCTGCAGAGACATCATCCCAGTGTGTCACTTGGCAGTAAAAGACGAGACTCAGGTAGGAGAGGACAACTTTCACTACCCGCAGCCACCCACGTGACTATAAATGAAAAGAAATGATTAAAAATAATATGTTAACAGTGAATTATTAGAATATATGGTATTTGGGGTGATAAAAACAACAACAGTGTAAACCGAACTGAACCGAAAACCGTAACCACAAAACCGTGATACGAACCGAACCATAGATTTTGTGAACCGTTCCATCCCTAAAGTTAATACATTTAATTTTGTTTTAGGTTTTAGGAGGGCTACATGATAAGCCCTTGAGGGTTTCTTTGGCCTCTCCTGCACATTTCTGAAGCAACTGTGTGTCGCTTTGCTTCTTTTCTGTTGTTTCTTTTTTCTTTTTCACCCAAGTATTATGTACTGTACATTTTGAGTTTTCATTTTCTATACATGCAATTGATGAATGGAAAAAAAAAGGTCTCATTCCTAGATATATGCCTTATCTGCAACCTAAAATTAGACTATCAGCGCTAAAATAGGTTATTTCTTAATGCTCTTTCTCAGCTACCCAATCAGTTTGGAATGGACAAGATTGATTTATGGCACGCAGCAGTCTCTATGACAACCAAAATACGGCAGTTATTCTGCAGTGATCTGTTCAAACCTGAGACTCTGTCAATAAAATGAAGAGCAAGGTTACGTTTGCTTGGTGAGGATGGAGTTGGTAGATGAGCACTGGTAGGACATAACTAAGATTCACGAATGTTACACAGTACAGACATGTCTCAGAGCACCAGGCTGTGATGTAGCCGGCTACTAAGCTACGCTACAAACTGAGTACACAAAGTTGGCCTGTTGTCATGTTCCAAACAACAACAGTGCCATTTAACTGTTGATTAATGCATTATCTTTTGGAGTTGTATCTGGTAAAAAGTCGCCTTGAACAAAGAAGAGTTAAAATGGAGACCCAATCTCCGTTCATTTTTTTGTGACAAACCAAAACAAACACGTCTTGTTTTGTCACAAAAGTGGGGAGCAATGGCTCATAGGAAATTGAGTCTTTATCACTTGTGCTCATGCTAGCTTTTCCAGAAAGTCCTCACAACTATTTTAAGCATGTTGCCTTCAAAGGCTGTGTTGGTGGAGACTAAAACAGAGCACAAAAAAGGTTTGAAAATTGCACTTTTGTTCTGTAACACTCCACTAAACCTCCTCTTGTGACAAATTTTGGTTCGCCCCCTGTGGACAAAATGAAACCACCAATCTTTTTGCAGATAATGCCCTGAACACGTTAGCAGTGTTTTCTGTAAATAGATTTGATGCTGCTTTTTAAAGGGGTTGGCTGAGGCTGATTCCTGATGGTTTGTAAGTTTCAGTGTTAAATTATATATAATATGATATTATTTTTCCATCACCTGAAAGCAGCTAAAAACTCCTCTCTGAGGCTTTGAATTTCTCAGTGACTTGTGAATAAAAAACTGTTAATTAGACCATTAGATAATGTAAAGGCTATATTGAAAGCTTCTGCTTCTTTCAAGAGGCAAAACACATATTGAATGCAACTTTAATTGAATTTGTGTTATATCACCCGCTCTTAATCCATGATAGAGCCACTTATTTTGTATAGGAAGTAAATGCTTCTTGTTTTGTTTCTCAAAGAGGGGTTATTGTGCTTTTTTTCCAGGCTTTCTGCTGTCCTTTATGCTTTACTTAATTAACGGCTCATAAAATCCCCACTCCTCTGATACTGGTGTGTTCAAAAACCTTCATTAAATCGCTTTTTTTTAGTTGCTGTCTCTAAGGCTCCTCACTTCACAAAACCCATTCTCTCCGATCGGTCAGCCCTCTTGAAGCCTGCCTTTGTGCAGACCTTGGTGTTTGAGGCCTCGTTCCAGTCAGGAGATCCCTATGTTACATGACCATTTCAAAAAGTCTTATCCTAAATAGCAAGAAGATTAAAAAAAAAATCACACCAGATAAAAGCTTGGGTCTCAGAAGTTAAATGTTTCTTCTTACGTCCTTTTTTATGTTACTATGAAAATACTTGACGTTCCCACAGGTCCTACTTATAACAACAGCTACTCAAAAAGTCCTTTTTCTGATTTAAGTCAAAGAACAATTCAGAGGAAGTCACCTGAAACTGAGGGCATGTCACTAAAAAGATATTACTTTAACTGTAAATCTTCCTGTCGTGAGCCATAAAACAGAAACCTGACTTTAAATCAGTCTCACATAAAACTCATGACAATCTTTTCATGATCTTTTTTAGACCCTGAAACTGGCTTTACTCTCAAACAGAGATACTTGACTTCAAGTTAAATTTTGCTCCATATGTGACTGAACTGTAATTTCCATCAGACCATAAAAAAAACTTTCCTCTACTGACTTTATTTTTTGCATGCTGCATATTTGGTGCTCCTCGGATCCAAACTTGATAATTAGTAACCGAGAGTGATTTTGTCAAAGCACAAAAAGTTCTGCAGCGATATTAAAGCGTTTCGATTCATTAGAAGTGAAAGTGAAAGAAAAATTCAGTGCTGTTACTCAGATGCACCGACAAGAATGTTCTAAAGCAAAAC
Organism: Thalassoma bifasciatum; assembly: GCA_008086565.1. Taxonomy (NCBI): domain Eukaryota; kingdom Metazoa; phylum Chordata; class Actinopteri; order Labriformes; family Labridae; genus Thalassoma; species Thalassoma bifasciatum. The sequence goes on along the minus strand of RPOG01000575.1, from coordinate 65,718 downwards.
ATTTATCCAAATTATGAGCAACCTGACCCAATAATAGGCATCATATTTCACAGGATAATGAGACGTCTGTGAAATCTTGATGTGTGTCTGCCATAAAAAATGCAGAGAGACATGCATTAAAACTCTTCTCTCCGCCACGGCTCACAGGAGGCAAGCTCAGCCCTCTGTCCTTGTCAAGTTAGGGTTATAATAAGTAATTTAGGAGAGTAGAGTTCGGTATCCGCACCGGCTGCCTGCCTTTTTTTTGCTCCCCCCCTTCAGGTATTCAGAGTTAAGAAGCTGGATTTGGGGCTGGGCTGAACTTCTATGAGGTCATGAAACACTTTGCCCTTGTAAACCTTTAGAAGTGGAATTATGCAGGACTGAGGCGAAAGGACGGTCGACACTGGAGCTGCATTGCTTTGAACTTTCAAAACTTGACCAGGTGTAATCACTGCCTTAATGTCCTTATCAAAATGTGTTCAAAGACTTCCAGTCGGGTCAGCTTTTACAGCAAGTTAGTATGTTTATTTTGAAATCATAAATAGAATTAGTTTGCTTTTTTTGTGGAAATAGCGTGATAGATTCACCAGATTTAGTTTGAAAACAAAAACAGAAGAAGATGCGACTGTGAAATAGTTACTTAGGCTGTTTTTGGTACAAATGTGGCATCTGTACTGATTTTTCAGAAAATAATGTGAGTTTTTTATGTTAATGTAGCCTCAAGAAGATCTACCATTCAAAATGTTCTTTCAGTTTGTGCTCAGCCTATTTAATAGCTTGGTTTTTAAATAAATGTGTAAGGAAACACATTTACTTGTGTCGTAAAAATGGCTGTTCTCGTTTTAATGATGGTCCCTGCCTGTGAATGAGGAGACAGACGTCTAGTACTCTGCTCCCTGAACCCCATCGTCATCTTTGATGATGATCAAAAGTGTGAAACACTTTACTAAACACGCTCTGACACATCCCCAAAGTGGTGTAAATCAAGGCTTTGACATGGAGCTGTTACAGTCAACAGAGGCACAGACAACTAGCGTCAATTATTAAACTGACATGCATCGAGAAAACCTCATCAATGAGGATGAGAGCGATGCATGCATGGAGGTGGTGAGAACGCGTGCTCATTTGTGTTTGAAGGGACAAATCAGACACAGTGAGTGAAATATAAGGGATATAAATGTCCAACAACACACCAGTGATTTTGCTTAAAAACTATAATCACTCATTAAACCTCACTGAATCCTGATGTCTACAGGACAACTGATACTGTTCCTGCTTTGTAAGAATCTCTCATGTAAAGTGAAATCTGCTTTGACAAAGAAGATCCCAACTGTCGGATCCAGGTTTTTGGGACTTTCTGAAATAAGTTTTAATATTTCCATCCATGAAATGTCAGTGACAGCTGGCATCAATGCACTCCCCAAACCAACTCGAACTGCTTGCAATGAAAATGTATTTGAAGTTTTCATAAGTAAAGACACCGAAGCCTAACATGCATATTCATAATGAACCCAGGGGATTCAAGTGTAAAAACACTGGGAGTAAAGACAGAATTTGTCAACCTGAAAATTCTGCAAGGCTCATTGAACAAAGTTGTGAATTTGAAGTAGCATGCTAGTTCTGAAAAATGCCCGAACAATTTGAAAACCAAAGACAGCACTATGAAATTTGGAAAGGTGTCTTACCTGCCCTGCACCTTGATGTCAGAAATGGCGTAGAAGTATCTGGACAGGTTATTCTCGTCCACCATAGTGGCTCCAGTGGCTGGCTTCAGCAGCCTAATCCTCAGATCGGTGATGGTGAAGAAGTCCCTCAGGTTCTTGGTGGTATCCAGCTGGCCGTACAGCGAGGCCATGTTGTGTAGCCGAGGCCCGGCGAAGAGGGCAAAGCGGTCCTTGATCTCAAAACGCACCGTCTTGTCGTTCTTCCACACGTAGCCTCTGGAGTAGTCCTCGGTGCAGATGATATCCAGCAGGGTGCGCTGGGTGAGGTCGTTCACCGTCTTGGGCTCCATGGTGAAAGCATCCAGGCAGTCGGTGGCGTAGAACTGGTAGGGGGTCCAGGTACGTCCATAGTCGAGGGACTTTTCCAGGACCATCTGCTCCGGCCGGCCTGATTCGAAAGTGAGGACGATATCATCGGTCAGCTCGATTGTTTTGTTCCACGACAGAGTGATGTTGACCTGGAGGGGCTTGGGGTACTTCTTCCAGGAGGTGGACTGCCAGAAAGTCGTCGGGTTTCGACCCTCGAAGTCAAACATCAGCTCTGGAGGATGAGCCAGCTCCTCGGTGGTGGCGTCACATTCGTTGTTGCACATGTAAGGATTCTCCTGCAGGGAGACATGGATTAACAAAGGTTAGTTCACACCGTTTTACCATTTGAAGAAACTGGTGAAAACAATATTGCCGTTCCTCTCCTTCTCAGATAAGACTGGTTCTCCTCCTTTGGTTTTGTGACACAGATCCCCTCTACCGTCTTTCTGGGGAGAAGGTAGGCCTACAGCAAAACTCATGAAAGTTTGAGCAGAATTGATTCAGATAGTGGTGAAATAAATAAGAAATCAAGGCTCAGGCTGAAAAGTCTGATTTTTTTTTTGTTTAACTTTTGGCAACAAGAAAGAGTTTTGTATGACTCACTGACACAAAAAGTTTTTCCTTACCCAGGGTACTTTTTGTGCTCTACATGGTTTTATACAGACTATGGAATAAAAATTGCTCATTGGTTTTTACACCAAGTACCAGAGGATACTTCACACCAGTACTTCATGCCATTTCCTACTATAATCTTTTTTGTGTTTCTTTAAAGCCGGCTATGAGCTGCTATGACCCCGCCCCCTTTTATATCAACACAAATAAAGCGTAGTGCCCGATTGCATCGGAATGCAGAAGATATTGTAGCATAGGGGTATCAAACCAGAATGCAACAAGACATTTGTGAACCGCCAGTTTTTTACTTTAGCCCTATTCGCCTGGGGATGGCTAGTGATTTGTAATAACTGCACAGGATGTCCATGTTTTTCATCTTGTGCAACTCAACCATGTCTGTAATTTGTAAAGTAAAAATTCCAGGGTGAATTACCAATCATATTTCAAGACACACATAAGTCCTCTGATAATACACATCCAGTCATAATCGGCATCTCTGTAATTTTGTATGGTTATGTTTTTTAAGATGGTCCCTGCAGCTTTTGATCACTTATTGGTTTAAAAAAAAAAAAAGAAAAAACAAAAAACATTTAGACGGTGATATGAATTTTTTAACAGCACTTCTGATAGACATAAGATGGAAGGGGACTCACCATGTAACCCTATGTCATAGACTAGTTTATGTGTGTAAATATAATGATGAAAAAAATTCCATGTTAAGTAGAAGGTGAAGTAAACTACATTTTAAAGACATTAGATTTAAAGTAAGATGCCCACGTTTCACTTTTTGTAGCTCGGCAAACTCTCACACGCAGGTCAGCTGATGGTTGAATACCATATAAGTTTTAGATAATTACTTAATAAGATTTATTCTGCTTATCCAAGAGTTTTCAATGCATATAATTTGACTGAATCTTCATCTTTTTCTTTTATCACAATGTACGACTGGCTGCTCGTTGCTGAGTGAGGTGCTGCCACTAAAGCATAATGGGTCTTTGTAGTGTTTTCAATCAGAAACATTTGTAATATCAAGTGATTATCCCGCCATATCAAAAACAGACGTCAGCTGGTGGTTCTAAAATTTCCAGGTCTTCACGTAATACTCATATAGTGTAAGTTTTATCCTCATTTCTGGTGTCACACGTTGTCATGAGTTGGAGATCGACCTTGCTTAGATTTCAAAGTGAGTGATAACCTATAACATGTATTTATTTGCCTTACAAGACATAAAAAGTGATGGGTATTACACTTAGATTTCTGCAGGTAACATTATATAAACAGAATAAATGACATCCATCTAAATGTAAACATGACACCTCAACATCATAGAGATTTCTACTCATTACACCAAGTGGAAAGTGGAGCTTTTAAGATAAGGGTAGAGATACTGAGTGAGGGCAGAGGTTTTATTATAGTTACTCAACTTATGATGTTGCAAATTGAGCAGATCCTGAACAGAGCATCAGACTGAGTATTGTCAAACAGAAACAATAAAGTGAGTTTGCTTATTCCACATTTTCTGGGTTAGAGGATACATCACACAACCAAATGTCTGAGTAAAAATACTGAAAATTTTCATTTTTCTCATGATCTATCCTGTGTAAAGACACCTTTAACCATCAGTTGACCTGTGAGTTTGTAACGCAACAAGAGGAGCAACGACTTACTTTGATTCTGAAGTCTTCAAAAGACAGTGGAGTTCACCTTTTATTTTTGCTGCTTTTTGTTCAACAATTAAATTTAGATTTGATCGTTGATATAATCATGTGCTCTAAGGGAGAGCGTCAATGCAAACCTGTTGTGCGCAGAAACGCTCAAAATCATATTTAAAGCTCTTAAAAGTTTTCAAACCTTTTGGGTTATGGAGCTGTCTGAAAATTTCGCTGTAGTTTGTTTTATTTTTTGTTACAATGACTGTTAGCCGAATAACCCTTGTCATAAACCAGTAACGTCTGTTTTTTTCATTGTTATTTACATCCATAAATAAAACTTTTAAAGCCTATTCATCCTGTGTCAAAAGTGCAGCTAAACCTTTGTCTGGGAAGTCTAGCTGTCTACGTTTTGAGCTAAAAATGGTCAAAATAAGCTGCAGAGACTGTTTTACAACTTTAGTTTACAGTTATGTTGATTTGGACTGGATTAGTGTGATCACAGGACCTATATGTATCTGGAATATATAGTTTGTATTCTGCCCTGGACTTTTAAATTTACAAATTATGGTCATGGTTGATTCACACGGGGTTAAAAACACAGACATCCTTTACAATTAATACCAGTTACCAGAGGTCCCCAGGTGAAACTAATCCTGTGAGAATAAAGCTAAAGTCTGTACAAAATGATTTTAATGAGTACATTTGCAATGAAACAGCATTAAGTGTTTCTGTCACCTGGTAGTAAGGGGTTGAGTCATTTGAAAAATGTTACTGCTTCGAAATGAGAGATGCTTGGGATGAGAAATAAAAAAGTATTCAATGTATTGACTGGTTTGGAATATAAAAATCTGGGAATCCTCAGAGCTCTTGTTAGTTTTAAAACAGCTCCCTGTGCAGTCCCACCCTCACAATTACAACCCCCGAGGCATCTCCCAGGTCAGCTGTTGGACCAGGTTATTTATTTTCCAGTGCCTCGTTGATTTTCCATCCCATCCTGATTCCTCCACCGTACCCAATAGCGTTTCTATCACATTCAAGCCAACGTGTATTTTATAATCTGCACTGGGATTGCTGCCCCTAGAGCTCCTGGCGACACTGACCCTCTCATTAAGATGACACTGTGGGTCCCACATTCCCGTTCAGCAACCATTCCTGTCGACACTGCCACCCAAATTGCCAGCGTAATTGATATTCCTGTGTGGTATCTCTGCCGGGATGGGAATAGAATCCCGATGAGTGTTTCTTATGAAACACGCAAAGGGACATGCATTTTTCATGGGCCCGCGTCTGCTCTGTACCATAGACATCCAGTGGAGGAGTCTGGCTGTTTGCGCCGGAGAAAGAGGAGCTCTTGATGCGTTTGTGTTTGTTTGTGAGCGAGGGGATAGAGAGCTCTGAATGTGTTTGCTTGTGAGTGTGTGCTCATGCAGTCATATCCTTGTGTGTAAGTGTGAGTGAGCAGCAAGAGAGAAGAAGGGAAGGAGAGAGGGAGGGAGGGAGGGAGAAGGGGAGAGGGAGTTGAAACGGAGCCAGAGAGCACAAGACACACTCCAATTGACATTCCTCTCACCTCTGCTCCAGGAACAATGAGGTTAAGTGCAGATGAGATTCAGATCAACTGTAAAGCGGTTCGATAATCAGCAATCATCCGACACTCTACACGCAAAATTATCTAAAGGTGAGAACAGTGCTATCTGCAACATTACTCGCTTATCTCTCCGTGCATTCAGCTCAGTCTGCCACTTTGTCGGCCGCACATCGCTGGCAGGAATACTGATAAGCAGACGCCATTATATTTCATTTGAAAAGACCAACGCCTGCTTTTTTTTGTCTTTGAGTAAAGACCCTAAATTCCCCTACTTGATTCTTTATCTTCTCTCCAGGAAGATGAATGTACACATGCTCTGATCTTAGACACAGAACTTCTTTTGCATTTTATTCAGCGTGGGACTCTGATGTGCTATCAGTGACCCGCTCCTCGGCTAGAAGTGATAACTCTGCGCTGAGGTAGAACAAGACTGAGGGATTGTGGGTCACTGGGCTTGCTTGGCGGACTCAAAGGAGCGTTGCGTGATCCAATTAGGAGGGTAATAAGGGTTATACCGCTATAAAAGAATAACAGAGAGTGGGAGGGAAAGAGTGGGAGATAGTAGAGGCAATGTTTTCCATTAAAAGAGAGATCTCTGTTGCTAAAAGTGATCTCCTCTCACACCCATGCTCACCCACACAGTTCCTGTAAGAAACTGGAAAGGCCAGAGTTTCCTGAAAACAGCAACAGACGAAGAAGAGAGAGATCTCAAAGAGAGAGGGGGAAAAGGATGGATGTTTGGCCACAGGGACGATAAATTGTACTTGTGTCAACTGTTTGCAGATGGTGCGGCACGTTACATTCACCGCTTTTTTCCCAGAACAGCCTTGGAGGTCCGCTCAGACCTTGACCACACAGGAAGAGAGGGAAAGAGAGAGAGAGAGAGAGAGAGAGAGAGAGAGAGGCACAAACGGAGCAAAAGAGACCGATTCCCCTGTTGTCATTCAAGGGCATGAATTTTCACTTAAATGTCTTTCATTTGCTGTCACGGCGATGTTCAGGGCGAGCAGCAGGGTGGCCGCTTTTGCATCCAGCGAAATGGGAGCGTTACTCGCAGATGATATAAAGAACTCAGACCGCGGCGTCCGTGGCTAATGAGAAAAACAATTCCCCGGCTGAGCAGTGAGAAGCACGGTAAATAGAGGCTTTAAAGGGAGAGAAATTCGCCTCATCACACCCGTAGAAGAAGTGTTCAGAGACCAGTGGAAAGCAGTCATAAATTCAATCTATAATCATTCTCTTTCTCTCTCCGCCTGCCTTGACTTGAGGCCTTCAGGGAAGTGATCACTCTACCCAAGCAGCCGGTTCACATGCAGAGGCGGGCTGTTGGCAAACCTTTCATGAAAGCCCTTTTCATCATTAATAACACATCTCACGCCCAACATTAAATGACATGTGCTATGTTTACTTTTTACCCATGAACCCACTAGAATGCTTTCATACAGTCTGGGAAAAAGGTGGAATGATAGTGACAGAGAAAGGTCGGGACCTTTCATTAGATTTCCTGTGGTGGTTATTTAACAACAAAAACAATGCATTATGAGGATCAATAGCCTCTGTGGTCATTTAAGACTCAGGGCTGCAGCACTGTGCCGGAGGGCAGCTATTGGAAAACAATAAGTCCCCTCAGCTTGATCCTTTACCTGTGATCATGGCTGAGGGGGAGAGGGATAGTTGGCTCAGAGTTTGAGAGAAACGGGAGTTTTGTACAAAAAAATGAGATATCGACCAATGGGAAAATGCTCTTATGAGAGGACGCCTGCAATGAAAGGAGGTCGTAGAAAAGATGGGCAAAGGTTAGCTTGGCAGTTAATACCTAAAAGATAAAAGAATAGCAATGTTGACTATATTTACTCCGTAGTTCATTTGAAACATTTTAAATCTTTAAATACTAAATTCTGATGGGTCAGATCTCCATAACAATGTTGATTCATTCTCAATAACAGAAGACGTGAAAGACAACGTGATTACACATCAAGTGAGAGTCTGAAATAAGAAGAGTGTGTCCAAACCTGTAGTTGTTTCTGACTTCTTTAAGAGATTTGCTTGTTTGGCTCCACAACACACCATCATGTCAGCTCTGAAATGCAGAGAGTGGACTAGCAAAGGGGAGTTCAGCTTCTTTAAACGAGCCAGTTCTTTTGGCTTGAATCCCAAAGAAGAGTCGGTTCTTTCGGCCCCCCAAAAGCTCAATATGGACTATTTGTGTATTAATAAACTCTTTTGAATTTTGCGCATTTGTTCTGTTATAAAAGCAGACAGTTTTGCTTTTGTTAATATTTTCATAAAACTTTTTGTGTAAAAACAAACAAAAAAAACTCTGCACCCAAACCAGAACAGAAACAGAACCAAACTTGGTAATAAAACAGTGTAAATGTCCTCAGTGCAAGCTGGCATTCAGAAAACATCAGACGCCTGAGCTTTCATGGGGTGATACCATTTCTACTTTGGTGAGTGTCTGCTCTGTTTTTGAGTGAGAAGATTCTTCAAATGGGACAATAGTTGCAATAGTTCCCAAGTTCCATCAAAAGATAGGTGTCACTTGACGAGAGTTGGCTCTTAGAAATAAAAAAGAATCAAACACGTGTAGGGCCACAAGTGTGAGAAAACATCTGCATGGGAGGTAAAAGTTGGAGGAATGAAATAACAAAGAGATCTTTTACTATCTCACAGTTAGAGAGATCCTGTTTTTTTTCCTGGCTGCATTGAACTGATACTGCAGCCTACACCCTAGCCTGTATATCTACTAGGGCTGAAAGATATATTGTTATTGTATCAATACTGAGATATAAAAATTCAAGATATCAATATCCCGATATTGAAGATATCAATGCTGTAGATTTTTCCGACTCACCCTCCATGTAAAGCTGAGACAGTCACATGATTATTGGTGACTTTCGGTTAATGTTGACAACTGACAGTGAGCTCTGATCCATCAACCTCACTTTCAACATACTGTTTTAATATCATGCTTTTATTTTTTCTGAAAAATCACTACGTACAACATGTCAAAATGATGTGGAGCACCAGCCCCGTGATTGGTCCACAGCAAGATCGTGCTTTCTGCATTTCGCTCATGAATTTCATTTCTTTCAGTCACTACAATGTAAAGTCCATGCAAAAGTATAAACCAGGGTTAGAACTCATCGACAGGAACAAACACATGCATGGATTGTGGCAACTTTTGTAGACCCATAGAGTTATGTATTAAGTATTAAGTAATGTTTTGAGTTTGGTATTCAGGATTAGGTTATCTCTCATAGTCTGGATCTGGGTGATTTTGATTTTGGTTTGTTCTTATCAAGATCCTGGATGATGAGAATTTTTCCAGATCTAAATCATTAACAGAAACCTTCTTCTCCTTCACATAACCATCACACATTCATTTCCTTCTCATCATCTTCAAACTGTTCTTTGCTCGACATTTCTCTGTTTAAAGAACCCTCATTAGCCCATGTCTCAGCAGTCACAGTCCTCCAAACTCCACACCTATTGACATTACAAACAGCCCTGCCAGAGCTTCTAATGGCCTGTCTCTCGTTGGTATTGCTGACATCTCTTTTGCCACCGCGGCTGCTGTGTAACCGAGCCCAGCTGGTTTCTATCAACGCTATATGATCCGACCGGGGGCAGTGGCTTAATGCAGGAGGCCTCAGCAGCAGAGTCTTTGGCTGGTCGCAGCTAATGATGTCCTGATCCCTGCTGCCTATAAGGTCAATCCAATATCAGGGTGTCACACAGTGAGAGAACAAGAGAACAAGGTAAGACGGGAAGACTTGAGCTGGAAAATGTACATCCAAATGTCATTCACAGCCGTATGAAGCAGCGACTGTTCTCACTGCAGACTGTGATGAAGCTCTGTAGATGTTTCATGGCTGAGTTTTTGAGGTTTTATTAAAGGAATTAGCTCAAGAGGAAGAACACACATAGAATAAATGACTGAAAGTACAGCACTTGATGTTTTCTCTTCTTTGCTAAACTGTTGAAACACTCACAAACACACACACACAAACACACGAGGGCGTCTGATGGTGTGAAGTGAAGCAGATGCTTAAATGACTGACATATGGCCCGTGTGACTGATAAAGCGCAACCTGTTGATGTGGCTTTTGACACAGGATGTGGCTGTGCAGATAAATTCTCTGTCCCGTGACAGCTCCGAGTGAAGGATGGGTGCAGGCAATCCAACCAATCAGTTTAGCTGACAGATTCCTGGACTTGAAGCTCAGATTACAGATTGAACCACATCACCACCGCCACCATTTCCTACTCCAGTCATCTCCCTTAGGGCGAGCTTGTTCTTTCACCGATGTGACACTTTAGCTGGAAGTTTGAGGCGTTCCCGCTGCAGTTCTCCCCGGGACGAGCAGCTACGCTTAGCGAATGCTGACTAAATTAATTTGGCTTGACTTGATTTGACTGAGGCAATGTTTCCAGGAAGAAAAATTGCGCTATCAGTTACCAAACTGTCCTGGGGGAAATTTATTTTGGGTTTGAACAGAGACACAGAGCATATAAAGAGATCATTCAGCACACAAATTACACAGCAGTTCAGGCAGAAGCCACAACACTGGAGAATGATAAAATGTGAGGAGGAATTACGACTCATCACAATCACTAATTCAGACCATTCTGGTTAGTTTTTGATGGAGTTCCCACCAACCTGTTTACTGAATCACAAATCCTTCCACTCATGCAACAAAACAGCTGCTTGATCAGGTTATTTAATAAATAGTTTTACTTTTGGGATATGAAAATATTCTTAATGGTTGTTTTTATGCTCTTGATACAAATTTGCAATATTTTCAGATTCTTTGGCTCAATGGAAGTTTAAACTAATCCAATTAGAGATGAATTTACCTTTAAAGAGACAGAGTAAAACCAAGAAATGTCACCTTGGTATGTAAACACCCTACTCAGAGTTTGAAGAGGGGGTACTGTGCTTTTTTAAGTCTTTATTTTGTCCCTCTTGGATCCCTGGAGTATCTCTGTCTGAAACACTTCATTTTGGCCACTGTCTCTTTAACAGGAACATTCAATACCACTTTTTTTTCAGAGTGATACCAGTGCAAGTACTCCATTTTTTCAGTACTCACTGATACCAGGGACCATTAAAAAAAAAGCACAGTCACTCTGCCATTAAGTCCAAAATAAAACACCAGCATCGCTCTCTGGGTTTGACAATTTGTTTGTAATAAATTAACAAAAGTGCAAACTAAAACTGGCTCCTCGCAATGTTTAAGTTTTTTTTTTTGCAATAAATTTAAGTGCAAAATTAAACAGTTCAGTTAGTAACCCCATAAATTGTGTTAAAAGGTGCAGAAAATTGTAACAAAGTTTCAACCTATAAGTTGCTCAACTGCCTAATTGTGCTGTCTTTAAATAAATCTTTAATTCACAGTTGGGTTTTAGAAATAGTGTCAGAGTGACCGCTCTGTTTTTTGTTTTGGTTCTGTTTTTGGAAGTAGCATCAGAGTGAGCGCTCTCACTGCTCTACACACAATAGATGATCTTTGACATTTTCCTTCCTAGATGCATCTTATGATTTAGCTCATTCATAAATAGCAGAAAGATAAACAGAGTCAACTTCACAATGTGATACTGTTTATGATGACGCTTCATCCTTAGAGACTTTTATCTGCGGGTAAAGTTCTTAAAAACTCCAGAACATGCATTTAGAGAGTAATTTTAGAAGTTTCTTTTGTTTTGTGAAGAAGTAATATTACTTTTTAAATCAACAGTGAGTGTTGTAGACTGATCTATTATTTATTTCTCAGCAATTTCTAAGTTTTACAGTTATCGATTCAAAGTAACTCCTGTGGCTTTCTTGAGATGTTTTGGCACTTTTGTTGGTTTAAAAAGACATGGACTGCCTTGGGTATCAGTGCCTGGCATTGGGAGCCTTCACAGCCTGAAACCTTGAAGTTTGGCTGGCATCTGCCTCATACTGATACCTGGTAGCAGTACTCCCCTATCCCTAATCTGTAACCTTTCTACAACATAAGAATATGTAATTGTTTGAAAATCTGCACACAATTAATCTGAAGAATGAGGATTGTTACTTAAAACCCATGTTTGAAATATAGGAAAGCAGAATACCCTCTCTTTAAAAAAAAATTTGGGCCTTAGAAAATAGTTCAAACAGACAAAAAAACATCTGAATAAATAGAACAAACTTCATCAATAAATAAACCAGACTCCTGCTACTCTTTGTCTGTCCAAAGGCAGTTGTCACTCTAGTCCAAGTGCTTAAGATCAACTGAAAAACACAACTTGAGTTGAGTCCAAGTCTTGAGCTTTGGCACTTCATTTTGTTACCACAACCAACAACACTGATGGGAAAAGCTACAGCAGAAAAAACGACAGATTATAATCAGCCAAAAATGTCCCTTAGATTTAATCTAGGTCACACACTTGGCCACAAACAAGCTGTTCTATGAAATAAAGAGTCAGTGACCTGTGTGTACTTTTCCACTTTGTGCTGAACAGTAACTTCTCCTCTGCTGCTGTGAGAGAGATCTCTCTCTCTCTCCCTCTGGAGCAGAGGTGTTGCTGGATTAATCATCCCATCATCCTGCTCGGCCTTACACCTCCTAACCTGCCGCATGACACCTGCGGACCTGTCGCTGGCCCAAACCCCCTCTATCACACCTCCGAGTGCCCATCCTCATTCACGGTGTGCTCTGGAGGAGGAGGGGGGGGGGAGGAGAGGGGGGAGCTTGACAAATGACAGCTTGCTGATATCACTCGCCAGCGATTCAGTGTTTGGGGAGTTGATCCAGGTAACAAAAAAGAACGATGATTCCGGCTGAAGCACCACTTGACAAAAGCAAAAGATACCCATCAGAGACCACAATAAATTCTCAACTTTCAATAAGAGCGGAAAGGTGCACACTCTTCGCCTCGCGCTCACACTGTACCTGGATATGACAGAGGGTGATACGTTTGTTGTGATACACAGAGGACGGGCCGAAAAAGGATGATATCAAGGTAGATCTAGGTCGGCTTTTTAGAAGTGAGAATGCTCGAGTGTATAGTGAACACAGAGACTGAGTGCTGATCCTTTCAGGGCTCTGTATAAGCTCTGACGGAAGAGACAGCTGAGATGAGCCATGGTGAGATATTGGGGGAGTCAGAGCTTTGGCAGAAACTCAATAGAGCTTTAATGACCTGCAGTCAGGGCCAGCAGAGGCTCACAACAGAGCCAGGCTTTTCATTCTTCTGACCTTCAGAGGGCTGGAGGACGGGGGGATTGCTCATCTGACCTGTGAGCGCTCCATCATATCATATCTGAGGTTGGAGGGTTACAGACAGGGGGGACGGACCCGACTACCTGTGATGGAAATTGAGTATCATGCATGTACGAGAAAGACCATCACACATGATGCTTCGATCACCTAAGTGGAGCGGACGTGTGAAGGATTGCCAGAAAGAAAACCCTGACAGGTGGGCGTTTTTAAAGCGTACCAGTGATTTCAGACAGTTTAGTCCATTCACTTCATATTACATCTCTAAAGCTCGACTGAACTATACGCACAGTTGTTGCTGCTTGAAAGAAATTTAGCTTAACTTTTCACACCATTTCAGAAAACTAAACCACTCCTACTAGCTTTGGTGAAACACTGTAAAATCTCAAAGCAGAAACACTTCACTGTTCAGGATTTGGCTCCTTGAAGCTTCCATACTTTGTGTTGTGGTGGTGCCTCAGATTTTTTTCTTTACCAGCAGCGACAGTTTGGTTGCAGCATACAGGTACAACATTTCTAAAAGTGTAAACTATAGTTACATACTTATCAGTTCATCCTGTATTAAAGCTGCAATCTGCGATGCTGCGTTTAACAAATGTACAGCAAAACAGCTAAAACCTAAAATAATCAATCGCCCCCTGGTGGCCAGCTGTAGTAAAGGTAGTATGATTCTGTTCCTGGCAAATCTGTGATTTTGAAAATTTCACTTCCTTTCTTATCAGCTTTAACGAGGTTTGAAAGTGATCTTAGTTGAAACAACATGACTTGATGCAAATTTAACTGTGTAACATGAATCATGTGTGACCACATTTCTGGATTTTGAGTCTAAAATTTTGACTTTTTACCTCACAATTCTGAATTTTTATCTCTTAATAATGACTTTTCATCTCACAATTTCACTTACTCTTCCATAATTATGAAATTATCTTAATTATTGGCTAATTATCTGATAATTTTGACCTTTTTTTTTTTTTTTTGCAATTTTGGCTGTCTATCTCATAATAATGATAGCTTTGTCATCCCATAACCTTGACTTTTTCACATGATTTTGACTGCTTATTTCATAAATATGCATTTTTAGCTCACAAATGACTTTTATCCCCTCAAAATGATGACTTAATGCAGGTAAAAAAGGAGAGGAAAAAACTGTCAAAAAAGCCAAGTTCCATGGTTTTTTGTTTAAGACTGACGGTAATGGACTTCCATGGAGGACCTATTTTCAAATATATATAATTTAATTGCAGTGAAATCTTCGGCAAAAGACCTTAAAACCAAAACAACCACTGTACGTACAGATGAAATGAACTAGAACATTGGTGAAAGCAGAGGAACTAAATACTCTCAGGGTAATCAAACAGGAAAAGTTGAAATGGAGCAACCTTGAAGGGGAAAATACAGGAAGTAAAACTAGACTGGCCTCACTTACAAAATAAAACAGAAAGTGATCTTCTTTTAAACAGTAAGCAAAAGTTTACAGCTTTGTACAAAAAAATCAACAACTAAAGATAAGACACCATAAGATAAGATAAGATACTTTATTCACCCCACAAGGGAAAATTCACAGTCACAGCAGCAATGCAATGATGCTACTGCATGGCACTTAGAAAAGTAGAAGTAGGTATTGATTGACTAATCAGAAAAATCCATCAGAGACGACAGCTTGGCCATTATTCTCGTCAGTTTACACCTTCAAAAAGGTACTAAAAAAAACTTCTAATAATGAGTAAGTAGACAAAAACATAAGAAAATATGTTTATAAAAACCCCCAAACCTACAAATAAAACAGAAAACACTGAGTCCTGTCCTACAAAATGACACAAGAAAATGACAAGTGAAGAGTACTGGGAAAACAAAATCTTCTCATAATGACTAAGAAACCAAATCACAAAAACAATGTGGGTATTAAAAAATAAAAAGTGGAAATGAATCATAAATTCAAAACTAAGACAAGCCAGTCCTGATAGGAATGTAAAAAACTGACATGGTCAAGATGTGCCACAGCTAAGCATCATTAAAAAACCTGCTGAGGGTTTTTCATTTTTAAAACCATAGAAAATAACGAGCTTAAATTGTATGTAGTGAAAACAGTAGACTGTACAATGTAAGCGGCTACAGTTCATGGGAGAAAGCTTCCAGATAGACATCATTATGCTACTGTGAGTGAGCGATCTGAGGCTGCAGCCTGTAAACAAAATGGAAACATATGCATCAGGTGTCTGGATAAACAGCACATCAGAGGGAGCAGAGGTGACGGCTGTAACTTGCTATCCTTACAGACGCCTGATCAAAACCAAAACACAAACTCTCCCCGCAGCCCCCCCCCCTCCCCGTGTGTTGTTTTGCCACATGCCAAGCCCTCCGCCCTTTGGAACGTCGCCCTCGCCAGAACGGTCCCTTTGAGGACTGCGGCTCAGCCAGTCTGGCTTTTTGAAGTGCGCTGCCTGGCGAATCAGCCGCAGCCTCCATCCAGGGCCGCAGCCTTGATTGGGATTCACGGGGAGTAGGCAGACGAGGGGAAATGCACTCCACATTAATTAACACCTGGTCTCATTATCTGTCCCATGTGGCAGAGTCCCACTGGGGTAAATTTAACACCGCCTTATTATCACGGGGGATGGTGGCGGCGGATCATGAGTGTGTATCAAACCTTCTCTGTTTACATGTAAATCTCTGAATCACAGCCTTTGTACGCCAGCATTTGTTGTTCTGTGTATATATTTATCAGTTGGGATTCATACCTGTACAATCTCCTTGCGTATTTCTGTCTATGCGTGTGTGTGGCTGCATGAATCTGCATGTGTGAGCTCGCTTGTGTGTGGGATTAGACTCCCTCTGATGTCAGGATTCAATAAAAAGCTTTAACATTGCTATAATGAGAGGATGTTTAATTCTCTCCCTCGCTCGGCGGCACTCTGTATTCCAAAGCAGAACTGGATAAAACCTCGTCGGCTTGTGCGGTAAAATGGATCGCTCTCTTGTCATGAAAACTTTAGACAGAATACTTAAAAGCAAACAGAGATATGAAAGCAAAATAAACACATCAGGAACATTTACAGGCATCGGTTGTGATCCTATGGAGAGAAAGGAAAACACAAACAATGCAGGGATGAAAATATCCTACACAGTCCCTTCAGATAAAGATGGCCCAAACCTTTGAGCTATGCCACACATGAAGTGTCACCTTCACTGAAACTCTGCATTTCAAGTTAAGTTCAGCATCATACTGCAAACAGATTCAAAGTTTCACCCTTCTATGCTGCACTAATGCTCTGCTATTAAAGTAAATGGACTCCAGTTATCGTTGCTCTCTCTGCGATAAATCTGACACTCATGGTGAGACATTATTTTCTGTGGTTGCAAGAGTAAGATGGAAAGATCAATCTGAGCCTCATCTCTGTGCTTTGTGTTGAGATAGACTTAGATTGAGATAGAGTTAGTGCAGTGGTTCCCAAACTTTTCCCACCCAGGGCCCACTTTTAAGTCTGAAAAAATGTTCGCAACCCAACTCCAACCCCATAAATATGTTGGCCATATGATGCCTTCTTAGGGCACTTTTTTATATATACATAAACATTGGAACTTGTCTAACCCTCAGGATACCAAACCTGCTGGTGGGGGCAGTAAAAATACACTTACTTTTACATGACTGGCAATTTACAAACCATTTGTCCAATCCAAAACTTGAAAAAAACTGGCAAATTCTCAGATTTTCAAGCTTCCTAGAGTACCTGAATGTATCATAAGCGACATCAGCAACATGTATTATCAATGTGCCCTTGATTCTCATGCCCTTTTTGAAAATTTACACAAAATCAACCATCTGCTCTAGCTCAATTTGGTCAAAAAAACCCTGTTTTTCTGCTTCCATTAAGGCCTAAATGATAAATATACACCATGTATTTGCACTTCAAAATTCTTTTCAATTTTTCCTGAGCCTGTAGAGGAGCAAGACTTAACTTTGTAGAGAAAAATGAGACCACATTGAGTAAAAATGTGAAAAAAGAAACCAGAAACTGGGGTTAAAAGCTTTTCAAATGTGACTGAGTTTTAAAATTTAAAACATTATTGTTTGTTTTTATCTTTATGTAATTACATCCCCGTTTGATTTTGGTCTCATCACTCCAAATGTCTTTGCTCAAGAAGTTTTGAGGCTTGTCTCTGTGCTGTTTAGTATACTTTGTGGCATTTGCATATAAATGGCTTTCTTATGGCGACTGGACCATACAGCCCACTTTTCTTCAAGTGCCTCCTTATTGTGCATCTTGAAACAAACGGTCCACATTCTTTCAGAGAGTCCTGAATTTCAGATGAAGTTATTTGTGTGTTTTTCTTTGCATCCCAAACAATTTTCCCGGCAGTTGTAGCTGAATTTTTTGTTGGTCTACCTGACTGTGGTTTGGTTTCAACAGAATCCCGTATTTTCTACTTCTTGATGAGAGTTTGAACGTTGCTGACTGGCATCCTCAATTCCTTGGATATCTTTTTATATCCCTTTTCGTGTTTAATACAGTTGGATTACCTTTTCCTGCAGATCCTTAGGCAATTCTTTTACTCAAAAATGTCAGTGCAGCACTGGATGAAAGATGCAAGTGTCTGTCAGAAGCTCAGAAACTCACTAACCTTTTGTGTGTATGTTATCAGGCCAAAAATCACCAGGGGATGTAAACTTTTGAGCCCAAATGTAGCTTTGTTGTTGTTGTTGATTCCAACTCAATGGTCCGATTTTAATACATTTTATTTTCTAAACTATCCGATCTGCTTGGTTTTGCTGCTTTCAGGCCTTCGTCTTTGAAACAATCTGAAGCGAAACCAAAATGAAATCCATTTGTCACCCTCCAATGCCTCCACCCTAACAACTCGCAGTCAAATTATCCTAAAATCATTACGTTATTGATTTGGACTCACACTGGTTTCATATAAGAAGCTTTAAAACACGTGAAAACCTGCCACAGAGGAATTCTGAGTGTCTCCTCATCGAAGAGGAGAAAATTAGAGGACAGAGACTCAGTTCTCCGTCTCTTTCAATGAGATGCAGGGGTCATCGCAGAGAAATTGATAGAAACTGGGATGAAATTGAGTGAGCGAAGAAAAAGAATGAGAGACAGCGAATGGGAAATTGCTGCATTGTTCAGTGTGTTAGCTCATTGTGTGTCAACTCATCCTCCATCTTTTCAATCTGCATAGTTATTAGAGGCTTTTATTAATTTGAAATGCCAACGTGAGGAATAAAGCATTACTGAAATGTCACCCTTTCACTGAGCGTGATAAAATCGCACAGGCCACTTTTGGAAACGTACATTCTTCCCTTCTTTACTTTCATCCATGTACCTCTGGCCCCCTCCATCTTTGTCCCTCTCTTTCTCCAGCACAGACTCTTTCACTCTCTCTCGCGGATCGATACGGCCTGACAACATGATGGCTGGGTTTCCTAAGGGGAGGTGGGTCGCAACAGTTGCCTGTCATCTCGCCATTATTTCTCTCTTTCAAGTTGTTCCCCTCTGACACAGTTCATGATTTCTGAAAATAAAAAAAACAGAAACGTATACAGAAACACAACACTCTGCCATGTAAGTCTTAACCTTTTCAAATAATGCAGACGGTGTTTTGACTTCCTGGGGATGACGGAGGTGACCTGATGCAAAGTTTATGAGCTGTACATATCGAGACCTTTAAGTCAAAGTTTGGCTTTTGGGGATAAAAAGAAAACTCAATAGATTTTTATTTTATTAAACTTTGAAAAGAATGCACTTATGTAACAGGTTCCTTCTTCATCCCAAATGTCCACAAAAGTCAAAGTTATGGGGGAAAAAATTCTGATTTTGGAGTTTAAAGCTCCAATAACAACTTTTCACATGGTCAGGAAAGAGCCCACAATTAAAACTTAATCCATTACATGCTCTGCAAAGGCAGAAAAAATCATCAGGAAGAAGATCTATAATTTGTTAAGTGTCATTTTATCTCTATCTCTGCCACCCTGATGTGGGGTAGGTGTCAAATTTGAACCTCTTCCATTGAAAAGATTCTTTGCAGGTTCAATATTTTGCATTTAAAACAAGACTTCACATGATAAACTATACTGTTTTGTCCACAGGGGGCGCCAAAATCAACATAAAACAACATAAAAGTTCCTTATTTTTGAAAATTTATGAAAGGGGGTTCTTGTTTTTAAAGCATGTTAGATTTTCAGATATTTTAGATTTGGTTTATTTTTAGTTTTACTATTATTATTTCACCGTGCCATTCACCAAAAAGGTGCCACGCCCTCATGGGCTAACATGACACTTAAATGATGAACGCAAATGAACAATTGAGCGAAAAGGAGCGCCTCAAAACACGGTAGCCCTCAGAGGGAAACTAATCAAATTCAAAACAATGTTGCCTGTTGGTCAATCAACCTTACATACACTGCAAAAACTGAAATCTAAGCAAGTCATTTTGTCTTATTTTTAGTAAAATTTGTCTTACTATTATTGTTTTGAACCACATTTACGAGACAAGGTCATAAAAATGTCTCATTTCAAGTTTTTTAAAAACAAAAATGAGGCATCAATTGCTTGTAACAAGTAAATAAAAATCTGCCAATAGGATAAGATAAAAGATTCTTGTTTTAAAACATCTTTCTAATTTCAAGAAACTTCAAGGGCGAATTCGTCTTATCCCATTGGTAGATTTTTTTGACTTGTTACAAGCAATTTACACCTCATTTATGTCTTAAAAAAACTTGAAATAAGACATTTTTATGACCTGGTCTGATGAATGTGGCTCAAATTAAGAACAAAAAGACCATTTTTGCTACAAATAAGACATAATGACTTGCTTAGATTTCTGTTTTTGCAGTGTATTCACTTAGACAGCAATTTTAGTTAAACAAACTAACAAAAATTAAATTAAACATAAAGAGTCCTCTTGCACAGTTGAAAGGCATTCAGCACAAATTGTGGGAGTTGAAACGCTCTGTGTGTAAACAGAAATTGGAGTCTTTCTTGATCAGACATCAAAAACAAATCGGGACAGTCTGCAGGCGTTTTATAGAAAAGTCGACATCGTTAATTGTTATTTTATTGTAATTGTTATTAGATATCTTATTAGATATCTAGTTGTCAATATTTCCAAGCCTATCTTCGTTCATACACCAAGTTTTCTAAGTTTAGATTTAGTTTTTGCTGATTCTTTGTTTCCCTTAGCTAAGCTGTGGTTTTTGGTTCTTTTAAGAGTTTTTTTTCCTGCCTTGCTGAAGACTTTTTGAAGAGTTGAAGAAAAGGATTCAAAAATCAAAGTCTTTTTTTTTTACTCTGCAAGTCGTGTATGCGGGTCCTTTCTACCAATCTTTGTCAGAAAGCAGATGGCATTTTGATCTGTAACCTGTCTAGAGACCCAGTATTAAAGTTCTTATGTTTTGTTTTTCATCACTTTAAGTACTTTGAGCAAATTGTGTGAATTATACCCAAAACAAAAGTTGCTGATAAAGTCTTTGAGAAATCAAACTTGTTTCATCAAAAACGTCCCCAAAAGACACATAACTGACTGAGCTTGACTTCAAATATAAAACTTGCAAATTTAAAAACTTAAGTGCCTTTTGATTCAGGAAGAGAAGAGTAACAGTCTGATTGGTTAACAGCTCTCAGTCTGGTCTAGTTGGTGTCACAATGGAGGGGAAGTCCCTCATGTTTTTTGTGCATTTCCCTCCAGAGGAGAGAAAACGTCAGGGGGTCAGCCAAGTTGAGTTTTCTCAAGCAGCAACACAGAGCCAGCCTGCCAAATAGCTTTGCAGTAATTCAATTACTGTATCTTTTACAAGGATCCCATTCAGCTTGTCAGGCAGAAAAGGGGACTGAATGGGTTTACAAGTACTGAAGGCTGGGAGTGCGAAAAGAATTCAATTTAATGGTGAAGGAATTCCCTTTATTTCTAAAATTACAGCGCAGACAGCTTCTGCTTCTTCTTCCTGATTTTAAAAAGAGAATAGATGGACGCGGCAGAGACGAGCTGGCACATCGGAGGCCCCTGGGTCAGCGCGAACACGTCATCGCTGGGAAACACTTCGCTGACAGCTCATAATTACCGCCGCTTTCTAAGAACCGCTGTCTCCTCGGGATTGACAGACACCCTGCACGCGGAAATAACTAATTGTTTCCAGTGTTCTGAAGTGTAAGACAAACAATGATTCACAGATGAAACACTCATCCCTGTAATGCACGCTGCCTTTGCCAGG
Organism: Thalassoma bifasciatum; assembly: GCA_008086565.1. Lineage (NCBI taxonomy): Eukaryota > Metazoa > Chordata > Actinopteri > Labriformes > Labridae > Thalassoma > Thalassoma bifasciatum. The sequence continues at coordinate 44,392 of RPOG01000575.1, read as the reverse complement.
CGTGCGGCAGAAATAATGCGTTGGCATGCGAGGCTGCGGCGGGTGACTGGAATGAGGCTGGGAAAGAAAGGAGGCTGAGTCATATTGTGAGGTAAGAGGATTTTCTTTAAATCATTCCAAAATACCATCTTATCTTCTGCGATTTAGGTCCTCCAGCTGTAAATGCTAATGAGATTCGTCTTTGTCCGTCTGTTTTCAAAATCCAAACCTGGAGGGAGGCAAACAGATTTAATATCTGACACAAGGAGGGGGTTGGAGTATAAATTTAGAAAAGATAAGAAGAGACGGTCCAAGTTTGCTCTTGATTTTCATGTAAACTTAAAAAAACTTAAGTTAGTATGGTAGCTTTTCCCCTTCCTCATGAAGTTACAGCTTGCGAAACATGATTTCTTGGTACTTGAAGGGGCTGTGAGTAGATTTAGTATGAAGTGGATTGCAGTGGCTCCTCAGGCTGGAGGACTAGTGCAAACTTTTATGATGACATGACTCATGCATTTGTTTTGAAAGATGAATGGAAATGAGAAGCCTGTACTATGAAGCTGGATATTCTCTTGTCAAGGTAACTTTAGGGTTAACCCAAGATTTTCTGGCCTACGATGCTGGTTCACTTCTTACTGGGATAAATCACTATGGTAACCCATCCTAGATCCACACGTCCATTTCAAACAATGTTACTGTCAGTGCTCACATACTTCTATATGTCCCCTACGTTGGTAATGCTGTTAACCAAAGCATCCACCAGGGGGGGCAGCCCAGAGTTAGAAGTTTATCTCATTAAGTTCAAAGAATTGGACAGAGATCCTGGATGTGTTAATCCAGTTTTGTAGCACAGGCCCTAGGACTTCCTTTTCACTCTACTTTTCTCTACAAGAGACGACTTTTTACCAAATACCATGCAACAAGGTAATGCATTAATCAGTAGTTACTTGGTGCTATTGTTTGAAACATAAATCTTTAGCATTGTTTAATAGCCGTCTACATTTACAACTACTCACAGCCCAGTGCTCTGAGACATATCAGTACTGAATCCTGGTTGTGTCCTACCAGTGCTCATCTACCAACTCCAACCTCACCAAGCCGAGCAAACATAACCTGGCTTTTCATTTTAGTGATAGACTCAAGTTTCAATACATCACTGCGGAATACCGGCTGCATGTTGTCTGGAGTGAACATTAGCACAAACAACTTAACCACTGTTTTAATGTTTAGTTCCTGTTTTAGCATTTAGCTCCTGTTTTAGCCTTTATCCCATGCTCTATCACTCTCTCATTTACTCATCTGTCTCTTTTCCCTCAGACAGTCCAGCTCCTGTTTCTACAAATATTACTAAACAAATCACAGAAATCATTTTCAGCAAAGAAAAACACAGATGTCTCTTCTTACTGCTAAACTCTGTCAGCCTGTGTTGCGGTAACATAGGGACTTTGACTTGCCCTAAGTCCATTTTGTCCAGTTTGACCAGTTTAGGAAGCTGAGAATAAACATTAATTAATAACCTATTCAAGCACTGATAATCTCTTTTTAAGTTATAGATTATGATCAGGCATATACCAAGAAGTGAGTCTTTTTCAAGATCACTTAGAAAGTCCACACAGTCCCTTTCAGGCATTCATAAGCTAAATTAAGACAACAAAAAGGATGAAATGTGTCTTTTTTTGGCTTGTTTTCAAAATATTTCACTGAATAATGTGGTAGGGAAAGTGCTTAACTTTAAAAATGAGCATTTACTTATTTTTTACACTTTGATATAGTTCTCGGGGACAACATATCTCTGTAGTTTTTGGTAACTCTCTCACCAAATTCGATGTTTTGTGGTATTTCTAGGCCACCCATAGGTTAAAATCAAATTGAACCCTGAACTAAAATGATTTAAAACCCCAGCTGTTCTTTTACTTCAATCTGCAGAGTGGTTTTTTTTTTTGTTTAAATAAACTTAAATACCAGCAAATTACCTACTGTGGTGTGTATCAGACAGATCTTAGGGTTTCATTTTAGTACAATTTCATTTCCAGATGGTCCGAATATCTTTCCACATGTTTTTAGATCTTTGCCTTTTTGAAAAGCTTTGCTTTTTTCTCTTAGAGCTTCAAAAGGACATTGAATATTGTGATGTAAGAGCATAATTTGACTGTAGGTGAGGTTTTTCTTTCTGTCTGGTGACTTTCTGCCTCTGCTGTGAAACACTATGGAGTTAAGTCTGAGCAATTTAGCTGTTTTTTTGACCAAGTCAAAGCAGAAAATGTGATATCTCTACTTTTTTTTCCTTCTTGACTTGAATTTGATACGCATCCGCCCCACGCTGTGTCCAGTGGAAATGTTTGTCAAATTTTCTTCCTATCGAGAGCAGCGGGGAGATATGATATCAAAGTACATCCAAGTTTGATGGGCTGTCACGCCAAGCAGCTCGTTTCCGTTAGAAGTCAGCGAAAGCAGCAGAGTGTCATATGGAATATAAGGAATTTACAATCTGCTTGTTTTCAATATTATCAGTATGCATATGAGAAACACTTCCTCTATTCGTGGAAGTCTATTTTCTCTTCAAGGTTGAGATCACAGTCCCAGAAGTAAATTTGAATTCACCATCTAACTGTGTGAGGGGGAAGAAGGAAACCTTAGATGGCTTCTTGGTTAATATGCCTGCTCAGAAATGCTCTTTAAAAAATAATGAAGCATTATGAATCCGGTTGCAGTCGCTCCATTTCAGACAGCAAACATGCATTCAAATGTTAAGCTGTCCAGAAAGACTCTGTCTGGCTGAACCGCAAAGCCCATCACTTTCTTTTATATCTCCATGCATAATTCATCCGTCTTTGTATTTACAACCCTCCAAGAATTAACCTGTCACAGATCCCCGAGAATAATGCCGACATATCTCTATCTGTCAAGTGCTCACCTCATACACGGCATCCAACCTGCACACGTTCAAACAAGCCGTGGATATTATGCATCATCAGCTGACAGAAAACAAGGGACAGGGAAATTAAAAAGCCCAGAGACAAAAGAGGTGGCAGGCAAGTGAAGGAATAAATGATGACTCCCCCTCCTCCGCGGGAGTCAGGGGACATGTTGCATGTCATCCCGGTGTCTTGGTACGCAGTGGTGCGGTGATGATGTGCTGGGCAGGGCCAGTTCAGAACAGAGTCAAGGGCACAGGGTTGACAGGAAGCTAAACGCTCCAACTGTTCCCTGTCCCCAAACAAATATATGGATGAATGAATCCTCGGCAGCCCCCACTTTAAAGAAGGAGGGTAACACGAATCAAAGAGGGGCAGAGGCATTTCCAGTGTGACCTCTGAACTTCTGTTAATTCAGACCAAAGACACTTTTCATCATCAACAAACACAGACTGTCTTAGCTTTGTTTATACTGCACTTTACAATAGAAAGAACTAGTTTTCATGGTGCTGAAATGTTGGTTCCTGATTCCACATTCGCTGTTTGATCAGCAAAGGGAATCATGAGAAATAGATCATGGTATCTAGGAATCTGATCATTTGTTCAAGGTTAAGCTGATAAGTGTTGCACAAGTTTGTCTCAGCACTTGCTTACATTTTTTATGAAGTCTGTATATTTATGTACATGTGTGTCTGTGTAGGCAGAGCTGGACATGTGATTGTATCTTTGCTTACTTTGTGGTAGTTTTTGGTGTTCCTCTCTTTGTAGAATTTTATTTATTTATTTATTTATTTGGGAAAACTTCACTAAAGTATGATTTAAAGAAAATCGTGAATCCAATTAAAACCGCAATATCTGCCAGAAAAATCGCAATTCGATCTTTTTCTAAAATCGTTCAGCCCTAGTATGTGTAATCTGTTTTGCTCTCCTCTGATCCACATTCAGCTCCACGTTCAGTCTTTCTGTTTACTTCTCTGGCAACTTACAAACAGAAGTGGAGCAGGAAAAGGTCGACTGATTGGCTGTTATCACACACATTGTCGCCATCTTTGATTGATTAAATATGCTCACAGCTGATCATCATCATTGATCTGAGATGAATCACGATTCACTATCATATAATCTCCCAACCCTAACCAGGGCAAACATTTTCTCTGTGATAATCAACATATGAAACTTATTTCTATCCGTTTGTTGTATTTTTCTCATTAAACAAAGTCCAAAAAGGACATTTCAGGACACAGCTCTGGAAATCTTGCCAGTAATCTGTGTCCCGCAGCAATAACTGTATGTTCTCTCCAACATCTGACTGGAAAAGCAAGTTCATGAGACATAAACATCTTCTGAAGGAGCTCAAGGCTCTTGTCATTCTGCAGATTCACTATTTTTGTCAATGACCTCCCAGCCTAAAGGTTACTTCCCTTTGTCTCGTTTGTAATCTATTTCTCCCTCCAAAGACTATTACATCAGCTCTTGTGGGCACATAAGACACAGATTGAAAGTTCACAATGACTCCAGTCATTGCCAGCAAAGATAAGTCGGCAGCATTGACTGTCAATAACGTGGCAGTCTCCGAGCAGCTTAGTGGGAGCTCTCGTCTCGTCTCTCCTTCCTAAGCCTCCGAGGGGGCCGAGTGGTGAACTGGCAGCCTCCACTGCTTTCATCCATTCTGAGAGAGCTGAATAAAGTTCAGAGGAATTACCAGAATCTACCCTGTTAGTCGCAGAGTAGCTGGAATAAGCAACACTACTGAATTGGTCACACAAATGTTTGTGCGACTGCAACATGACGTGGACACATTAGTGAATACTTCAGAGTGAGGGTGCCGGCGCCGAAGTGAAATTCATTCATTCAGGTAAACCAAAAGATCAGCGCAGATGTGAGAGTGTCTTTCAGCTTCGTCCTGCCACTTCTCAAACCTCTGGGTGAGGAATTGTATGATCAGCGGGGTGCTAATCCAAACACTGCTGCGCCACAGCCCGTCGCATGGTGGTCCGTTAAACCGAACAGAAAAGATTCACCCAGCAGAGTCACATCACGACGCAGAGGCAGCCATCTGCCACTTGTGTGTTTCTTCGCATTCAGACAAATAAATATGCTCACAGAATATGTACTCCAACTGCAAACTGCATGAAAAATTAACCTCCTCTCTCATTCATCAAAGCAAATCGCATTAATCCCCCAAAAGCAGACATAAATCGGAGTTATAGGAGAGAAAAGTGCTGTAATTAAAAACACTCTTGTGTGAGTTCAACATATCAAAACTGATTATGAGAGGTTTGAGATGCAGATGTCTTTCAGCAGGCGTTCTCTTGCATTAACAGCTTGGGCGCATGTGGTGCGATAGTCTGATAAATGTCTCGCCTACAAACATTCAAATGAGGCTAATTGGATAATTTGTTGTAAAGTATGAAGAAGCAGATTATTACAAATGTTGCTTTTAATCTCAGCTGAATGCATGACGAAGAAATTATCCATAAAACAATATTCTTTTGATTAATAGTGCATCTATGTGGATGTTACTGTACTGAGTCACACAAAAGGCTGAAGCTGGTGTTGACTGATGGTGAGTGACAGTGCCACAGTGCACCGCAGGACAACGGCCTTAATACCAACACATTTGAAGAACCCCTGAAGGTCTGCTGCTAAAAATAAAAACAGGGCTAACTCCCTGATGCATCACACCTGTCCTCCTCTCTGTTTATCCTGCACTCTCTTTATCTCGTGCCCCAAACATTCAAGAGGAAGTGCAACCGAAAAGCACAAAGGATGTCTCCACTATTCCAGGCAGAGAAGTCAAGCATTAAAGTTGGAAAAGATCAACTTCTGAGTGATGAATGCCCTTTTCAGGAGCACAGATGCCGTCTTAAGCTGTATAGGTTGTACGCAAAAAAAGAGAAAAATCCACGAGGGACGTCCAATCTGACCATCCAGGGTAAAAGTGATCCGACTAGAACTGCACAGAACTTAGCGATTGGCTGAAAGCGCTCATTTGCATGCCCCTCTCATCTCCCTCAAACTCGGAGGAAGCACCGGTGGGTAAGGTCACCGGTGTCAGTCTGCCTGTGTGCCAGACGAGAGTGTAAACAGATCAAACACACAACAGCTGTTTAGGCGAGTGCAGGAGGGGCCGTGTTCCCGATCATCTGGACAATGATGACCTCGGGTTCACGTCGGAGGTGATGGATATTCTGGCAGTGAGATGAAGGATTGTTGGAAGGGTTGCGCAACAAAAGCTTTTGGTCACGCCAAGGTACAGATTGAACGCAGACGTGATAAGGGAGGAGGAGCAGGGGGCGGGGGCTGGGTTTACAGGCACAGCAGCTTTCTATCCCAAAGCTTGATGGGATATCTATCGAGTCCAATCAGAGTAGTTTCATATTCTTTAAGAACTAGACAAGACTTCTGTTTTTAATTTTTCTAAGGCTACGACTAATCCCTGAATGTGACATTTTACGCAGCTTATGAGGGGATTCCTGTGATTTTTGATTTCTCTATGAATATTTTCAGATCCAAGGAATCATGGTGCTAATGTAATAGAGGTTACGATCATAAATCAAATACCAGGGTGGTTTTAAAACTGACCTAACTAATACTGATGCCTTTGTATGACCTACAAAAGCATCTCTGATCTGCTCTCTGCTTTAAGAAGTGCTGACTTTCACACATTAGAGAATGAATTAACAATCAGAGCTTTGTGTCATTTCTAAAATGACTCTACATCAGGGGTCTTAAACATTTTTCAGACCAAAGACTAATGAAAAGTAAGAGAAGGGACCCACTACTACATATATTGAATTGTGTCTTGAATTTACCCAGACCTGGTACCATATATAAAGGTACCTTGTCATTGTGTGTCCAACACTAAGCGACTCAAACAAAACACAGGTTCATATTTAGGACCCAACAAGGCTGGTGGGGACCCTACTAGATCCCCCAGTGCCAAAGCCAAAACCTTAAAAAAATGCTTACATGCCCCAAATGTGAATAATCAGGATCAGGGACTAATAACAAAGTCAGGCCACCAATATCCCCCACCCTCCATATGCTTTTAGCAAAAGGCCCAGAACTTTTTGTGCATAACTGTCATACCAAGTCCTACAAAAAAAAAATAGCCTCTTAAGACCATTATGAATTCCAAACACCAAGTTCTGAAATTCAGCTTCCTTGCCCAATTTTGACAACTTTGAGGGTACACACTGAAAAACTGAAATCTAAGCAATTCAATGTCTTATTTTTAGTCAAATTTGTCTTACTATTCTTAATTTGAGCTACATTCTACTGATAACCTCAGGAAAATTTCTTATTTCAAGTTATTTCAAGACAAAAATGATGTCTGAATTGCTTGTAACAAGTCAAAAAAAATCTGCCAATGGGATAACAAAAAAGGTTCTTGTATTAAGACATCTTTCTTATCTCATTGGCAGATTTTGTTTGACTTGTTACAAGCAATTAAGACATCATTTTTGTCTTTAAAAAACTTGAAATAAGACATTTTTTGACCTGGTCTGTTGAATGTGGCTCAAATCAAGAAAAATGAGACAATTTTTACAACAAATAAGACAGAATGACTTGCTTAGATTTCTGTTTTTGCAGTGCATATTTGAACCAACTAGTACCACAGTTTTTTTCCGGATCCTCTTCAAATTGAATATGTGTATACAAGACACAGAGGAAAAAGAGTTATGAAAGGATTTTTTTGTAGCTCAATAAGTTCAGTGAGAAGAAGTCTGTGGCTGTGACATGCCCCCACAGGAGAGGGCCTGCTTATCGCTACTTGTGGATTTAAATGTGTTTTTTTTATTCTAAACATTTGCAAGATAGGGCGGCTTTGCCACTGCTATTGATAAACATTCCATGTCAACTGATATCAGTGCCAATATCAACAGTGTCCGTCAACTGTAGGGCAATCATGCATACTAGTGAACATTGTGAGAGAGTTCTGTGTATCCATTAATGAGTGTTCAAAGATGTTAACTTGAATATAAATAGGAATACTCATATCTTATCTACCATAAATGTCACAAACCCCCCTGCAGCACCTCAGTAGAACCCTGTTGAAGACCCCTACTCTGCATAGCTAGTTGCCTATATTTCTGGCAAATGGTAATAAACTTTTGGCCAAATCAGGTAACATGTAAGGTCTTAATGACAGATAGAGGTGTCTAGAGTTTTTAAAATGGGACGGCCAGATTTTCAATTTTCTGCATATTCCAATCTTGTTGAAATCCAAAATCTGTCTGTAAACTGCAGCAAACACACTGTCCCCAAATAACGCGAGATCCTCACGAGATCCTCAACAAATCTGTATGTGCCTGGCCAAAATGATGAAGCCATCACATAAGACTCTTTGAACTGTCTTGTGACCATTTGGATATGCATGCCTCAAACACCAAGGTCAACCTGTAGCTACACCCTCTCAGGCTTCCAAAACGCTGGCCAATTAGAGGGAAGGGGGTTTGTAAAACGAGGAGCATTAAAGAGACAGCTGCTATAATGAAGTGCTTCAAACTGAGGCTGAAAGGAGTGGGAGAAAAATACAATTTTTTTTTAGCTGTAAATCATCTAAAGCTACTACAGGGGGCATCAGAGGGGCAGAATAAAAACAAAAAAAGCACAATACCCCCTCTTTAAATTAATCCACCTATTCCCTCATTTGGATAAAATTGAAAAATAAAAACTTAATGTTGATTTTTCCCAACATATTTGGAGCTATGCAGCTTTGTGGCCTTGCTCATCACAAACCTGGATGCACCTTAAATTTTTGATATCAAATATCTAGTTATGAGGGATTAAATTCAACACCGAACCTCTAATCTTCAGCACTTAACAGCTACTCAGAAAGTCACAACCACACAGAATAAAGCAGACTTAAAGCATTAACCAGTTAGAAGATACGTTTGAGAGACTTCGCCTCTTTGTATCTCAGACTTCATATGAAACATTTTCTCCAAATGAACCAAAAAGGACACATAAATCTGCGATGAAGTGTTTTTAAACCACCAACAGTCAGTGAAGTGAAATGATTCATCAGTCCAACCCTCTGCCCTTCCTTTGCTCGCCGTGCTCCCCATGTAGTGCTAATGTTGTGTATTTAAAGTGATCTAGCAGCCTGATAAAGGTTCCACATTTCGTTTGATATAAAGCTTCACAGAACGTCACAGGCGACGGGAGACCGGCTCTTTTTTTCATCCTACAGTGCCGTTAAATGTCTCTGTGCCATCTGGAGCTGTGAGAGTAGGAAAAAAAACTCTGGGTTTAAAGATGCCCGTTTTAATTGGTAAATATTTACTCGCAGGAGCTCTCGGCGGGCACACACACACGACTTCTAATGAAGCACTTAAAAGCCCGTGGGCTCTCGCTGCTTGCTTTGAGTGGGATTCTTAACAAATTCAACCTGGACTTGAACTGTTGATAATGGTTGATAAGGCTGAAACACAACGTTAAACACCGCGCAGAGACGGCACTGCATAATAAATGTGGCAGCACAATTACCCTGTCACCGTTAACACTGATCCTTCCTCTACGTCTTTGTTTGCGTGAGTGCAGTCAATGTTTGTGTGTTCGTGTGACAAAATCTATTATCATTTTGGATGGGTTTTAATAAGATTTTATCGATACCAATACCATCATTGATTCTGCTTTTCAATCTGATTCTTTATCGATCTTATCTTGAATTTTCTGTGCACTAAAGGTAGCTTTACAGGTTTTGTCAGCAATTTACTGAGTATTAAGTAAATAGATATGAAAGTCACTGGATCCTATACATATGTTATTAGTACATACTCAACGGTTCTTGCTTAAAAATACAAGCATATCTACTTTCTTTGTGAGGATCCTTGAATTTTCAGGGCTGGTCATATCTACAGCCGGTGAAAATAATTGATAAGGGAATTGTTGTGCAAAATTGATTGATTGAACTGTTTCTTATCAAATCTTTTAGGAACCGGTTCTCGATATCCATCCGTTCTTAAGTGTCTTTCACCTACTTTGTGTTGATATTTTCTGATATGTAGGCCCCAAGCTGCAAGGCCGCCTTCAAACTTAAAGGATTTATATCCCTTTTCACTGTTTCTGCTGCTATAACCCCAAATAACGTACCTTCAATGTGTACAAAGACTCACCAAAATTTGCCTAGCTCTCCAATTCCTAGTGGAAAATTCATGATTCTAATGCTCTTGTAATGATACAACTCTCCATAGTGCCACCAATTGACAAAAAACTGCAGCCCAAAAAGTTCCTTTCACCTACATGCATGAAATTTTCTGTGCATCACTATCATGCTAAGACCAATAAAAAGTCTCTTATGACCATAGTGAATTCTAAACATGAAGTTGGGAAATTTGGGTTTAATGTCCGATTTTGATGATTTTTAGCATAAAAATTAAAATTAACTAGTCCCCCAGTGTTCTTTTTCTTTTCGGATCATCTTCAAATTACATATCCTTGAGAAGTTAACAATGAAAACTTATGAAATGATTATTGGTAACTCAATAGGCATATGTGTTTGTAATCACGTGAACTTGTGCCACCAAGAACCCCCCCATGTAAATCTCAATCTGTACTTGGAATCTTAATGTTCAATATGATTACTCTTCCTCACCTATAGCCTTAAAATGCATGTCTTCAAGTTGAGTTATCCGTAAACACACCCAGCATCAAAAATTAGACTTGTGTGAAATTTTATGACTTCAGCATTCACTCCCCCAAACGTACTCCACATTGCCCCCTTTGCCACTGAGAAATCAGCCTCGCCAGCTGCTTTGAGCTACAGGCCTGACATCTTTTGTGCAAAGCTATCATGCCAAGACCTACAAAAGAGTCTCTTACGACCATGAAGTTGCCAGTTTAAAGTAAAATGTACTATTTCGATGATTTATTGGGTATATTGGGTATATATTGGAACAAATAAGTCCCACAATTTTTTGACAAACATCTTCAAATTGGAAATGTGTATACTACACACATTGAAAATGAAAATTTATTAAAGGATTTTTTGTAACTCAATTGGCGCAGCCAGAGGAAGCCACCAAAGTTGACAGATTTTCCCAAAAGTATGAACCTGAATAGCTTTGATGTACATTGTTAAATCTAGACCAAAATGTGCGTATTGTTTCATCGTCACGGCCTGAGTGCATGTTTATGTCCGTTTTTCCATCAAAGTAAGAAGAAGTAAAAGATCAAGAGATACTAAAAAATCAATTGGGCCGGAACTTTTTTGTGCATAACTATTATGCCTGGACCAGCAAAAAGTCTCTTAAGACATAAGTGAATTTCAAAAACAGGGAGTTCAGGAATTTATGTTGAACATTTGGGTATGTATCTTAACAAACTTTTCCCACATTTTTGTTCAGATCATCTTCACTTTTAACATGTACAAACTAGACACACTGACGATGAAAATTAATCGAAGGATTTGTTGTCATTCAATGGGCGCGACTAGGGAAGGCGACAAAATTTGTTGATTTTTCACCAACATGCAAACCTGAATAGCTCTTATGTACAATGTTGGATCAGGACCAAAATGCACACACAAGATCAGTGTTGCAGCCTGAGTGCACCTGTATGTCTCTTCTTCCATCAAAGTGAAGCGCCCCCTACTGGCAATAGGAAGTCATGGCTCTTTGTTGAAGCAGGTCATGCTACACATGCTTCAGACATCACCTATAATTGCCTTTAGGTTTGTCAGAACTTGTCTTGGCTGCCCTGATGGGCACATAAAGGCGAGTTCCTGGCTATCGCTGCTTGAGGCTTTAATTTACTATTCTTTTACATAACTCTGAGGACGGATAAGCTTTTCTGCTGCTGCATGCAACTTTCTGCAGCTCTCAAGGATGCATAAGATAGTCCTGCAAGAAATTGTACTCATGCAAAAAGAGGTATCGTCCTCTCCTCCGCCTCTACAAATTCGTGCCTTCTGGCTCTTCAGATCTTACAAGCTTTAAACACATGCAACATGTATGAAGAAATTAACATCAGATGCTTTTTTTGTTTACATTGCACGACACATGAGCAGAGAAATGTTTGAAAGTGTATTGTAAATTGCCCTCTATAGCTCATTGCATGTATGTAATTCATGTGAAGCTATGTCTTGCATGTTATGTATGCATAAGTATGTCCAAAAAGGCCCGTATGTCCTTGTGCAGTGCATGTTTTATTGCATGTGTGTGTGCTGCTTTCACGGGTGTGTGGATCTCCTACACATCTCTGTCTGTCTGTGTGTGCACATCAATCTCCGCTGTAGCAGCAGCACATCGCCTTGTACGCACTGCTCTCCATCCCTGACCCAGTACACTGTGCGATCCTGCCTACAGCCTCATTTGTCTCCATCAGGGGACGGCCGAGGTTACGACTCACCAAAGCGCAGTACGTTTCTGGCGGATCTCCACACGTGATATTTGGGGGGTCGAGGGCCACTCGCAGGTACTTTGTCATGTCTGTGGCTTCTGGCTGACAGGCCATGTAGTCCCACGCCAGGCCTTCCTCCGTGTAGATCTGGGACTTGCACACGTCATAGTGACCCCATGCCGCCGGGTAATGCTGCATGGCATGTGCCACACTAGTGCACACGGCTTGCAGAGCGATGAAAACGGGCCAGAACATCGCTGATTCTCTACGGTTGATGTGGAACTCCCTTTTTTTTCGTCTTTCGGCTGCTTCTCCGTCACAGATTTGACAGTGTCGCTGGGGTTTTTCTAAACGAACTGCAGCTTTGCGCAGCGCAGAAGCTCTTTTGGGAACTGAGGCAGCATGTTGCTACTTTCGAGTGAGCAGCTTCAGGCAACCATTAGCCTCCATTCACTTCTTTTTTTTTTTTATTTCCTTCTCCCCTTCTCTGATTTTTGCCACTTCTGCCTGGCTGATGAGGTGTGTCAACAAGTGAGCTTCTTCACAAGTGTTGAGTGAGGATGAAAGGGTCAACAAGCGGTCAAGAGTGATGTGCAGAGCAGGGTGACACTCCTCATAAGTCAGAGGCTGTCAGACGCCTGAGCTGGATCTCGTGTTGTTTTAGCCACAGGCTGCATCCTAAAGGACAGAGAAAAGAAAAAAAACTTAAATAGCCTGAAAACAACACTGCAAACACAGTATTAAAATTTTACCAATGCTTCAACATGGTTTAAGGGCACTGGGATAAGCAGTGCACACACATACATTATGCACACAAACACAAGCCTCCACTGTTTATATGAAACCCTCAATAACAACCTTGCCAAATCACTGTATACAATTCAAATGGGCCTTGTTCTGCAAAGCCTAATCTCCATTTGATTTTCATACAAAAAGGCTTATTTCCATGTGTCAACTCACGACATTTAAGTTATTGCTTTTTCCCGACTCTTGCTCCCCGCTGGCTGGAACCGGAGTTGCCTTTGTCCCAAAGCCTTTAGGGGCATTTGGGAAATATTAAAGTAAAATTGGGAGACAGAAATGGTCTATTTGAGGGATTGTACATTTCTCAGAGCTATCACAAGCCATCAGTCAGATGGCCTAACTCGTCAGGTAATGGTGTCTGGCAGCAGTCAGTGGAGACCGGCACGATCTCAATGTCTCAGGTAAAACAGAAAAAGAAAAAAAAGGAGTGTGCGTTAGCTGGGAAATAAGATGGCGCAGCTCGAATGTGGTAATGACTCTCTGAATAGGAGTTAAGTTACAGCTGAATGTCAATACGCTGGAATGGTTTGAGGTTTTTTTGATATTCCTGGAAGTAGATGTAACCCACGCCCTCGTAGAGTACGAGAGGTTATCCTCCATTAACGCCGCTTACAGGTTAGCAATGCTGCATTATGCATGTTTAATTCAAACCAGACTTAAATAATGCCTCGGAAAAAGCAGCTGCTCCATTCAGCTGAACCTCTAACTTTCCGGTCAGCAGCTTCATACTCGTCCCTCCAGGCTACATCCGACCCTGTGTGGCTAACAGTCGTCACTGAAATACAAATTTTCTGCAGGTAAGCAGCATGTGGAGTCTTTGGTGTTTAGAGGAAAGGGGACGCTTTTTTTGTTTTTTCAATTTGAGGAGATAATCAAGTCAAATCAAATTAATTAAGGGAGGGTTTTTTTAATCATGAAAGGACAAAGATTCAGATGAGATTCAGACTCTGTTGCTCTCTCGCACACACACACAGTCAGGTTTCTGTGCTCCCTGTCGATATATAGACGCATTAGGATTCAGTATTTTAACTTCTTGTCTCAGCCTGAAAATTGCAACAATTTGAGCAGGTTTTCCCCCCACATTCAAACCAATTATTGCTCTCCTCCCTGCCTAATGTCCTTTTTCTCACAGAATGACCACAGGGTTGAATACATTCCAAGCAGAATGAAAGACATTCATGCAAGTCTGAGAAATGATCTGCTCTGCTATTCAGCCTGGATGGACCCTTCAAAGTGAGCCCTGTCAGGAGGTATGGGTGGCAGGTTTCATTTGACAGACCTCTGCTGGGAAAAAGGGAAAGAAATCTGACTCTTTAAATGCGCCGGTGTCAATCATTAAGACTACTGGAAGAAGAGGCCAATTACAGATTTGATAACTCAAATGGAGCTCGTGAGCGATGGATACGGCATAGGTTTCACGTTTCATAAATATAAATGTCAATCTGAGATCATGGATGTATCAAGGGATGGACTGCTATCATCTCTTACACATATAGACCTGAAAATGCCTTCGTTTCGTAACTTTCATTATAAAGGCAGTCAAATTAGGTAGCAGCAGCAGGAGGAGGAGGTGGTGGAGGTAGAGGTGGCTTATCTTATTTTTATTTAATGGGGAACATTCAAAGCTAATAAGTGACAGCAAATTGAGCTAACCAGGGGAATATTGGATTAAATTCATAGACACCTGGAGTAATGAAATCTATACAGATGAAAGGGAGGTGTCAGGATGCTCAGCAGACCTCTGTGGACATGTACCATTTAACATCAGAGCACTACTAAGGCGCCAGTGAAGGGGGGGGGTGCATTATAAACTGCTTCGAATCGCTTCCGTGCTCGAGGGATGATTTCTGCATAAAATAAGAGTTCAGACACCATTTAGGGAAGTCGATTCATCTCTCGCAAAAGAATCTGAAGAAGATTAATTAATCTGTGATTCATAACCATTTCTTTGTGCTTCCCTGATTCATGTACAGGTGTTCAGATTGGATTTTTTAATTAAAATTACACCCCACAAAAAAAAAAGAGAAAACTTCACGAAAAATGATCATCTTCCAACCTTCCTGCCTTCTTCCTCCTGCGCCTACACCTCTGTGTGCACTCTCCAAAAAAATTCAAGGAGAAGCTCAGGAATGTCATAATTTTCTCAGAGAAAAATATGAGGTCAGATTCTATATTAGAAGTCATCAATATTTGAGCAGCTCTCCGTATGCAGAGAGGGGGAGGAAGAGTGAGGGAGGGCGAGGGAGCTAAGAGCTGAGGGTGTCCACCTCTCTCTCTCTCCCTCTCTCTCTCTTTCCTTCACTTGTTTTTGAAGCCTCTGAAACACCCCCTTGTGTCCGCTTGCATCCCATCCCCTGGGCAGCTCAAGCATGGCGGAGTGTTTTAAGAGTCAGCAGGCAGCCCGTGCCCTGTGGCTTATATTGGTTACAAACTCCCAGCTAGACGCTTAAAAACCCGTAGCGGATGTATTGCTTTTTCTCTTTCTTTTCATCCATTCATTTTATACTAATCCTGCTAAAGTGTGGTTTTACTCTCAGTCTCTGAATGTGACTTTTTCTGATCCCAACCCCTGGCTCAGAGCTGTCCATGGTGCTGAAATACACTCAAAGGCCTCATCAGTTATTGCACAATGAACACGGTCTTTGTCTTTGCACTGTTAAATGTAACTTGTTGTTTCAATGTAAAAATATAACCCAAACAGCTGCCTTGAAATTTCAGTGTAGGTCACAACTGATTTTGTTTTTCTAATACAAACAGAAGTTATCTTGATTAAATAACACATCTTGTGTCAACAATATTGGGAAAAAGTAATTTTGTGATCAGGGATGGGAACTTTTCCCATTTGAACCAATAAGGTTCTGATTCTTGGTCCCTAAGAATCGTTATCAGTACACAACGGTGCCAATTTCTAGGTTCATGAGGCAATACATGTTAATTTGTTCCGGAATAAAATCTCAAAATACTTTTATTTTAGCATACTGATTTCCCAATATATACATTTTCACAGGTATATCTAAACAACAATCAACTGTTAGTACTGTAACACCGTAGTTCTTTCACAACTTTCACAGGTTTCTTGACTAAAATTAACCACAACTTAATAAATTTACAAGTGCATCCAGTCGGGCTGAACGATACGGACAAAATTTCATATCTCGATATTAATGCCAAATAGATACCGATACCGAAAAATAAAAGCATGATATTATAACAGGCTGTGGAAAGTGGGGTTAATTGATGAGAGCTCGCTGTCAGTCATCAACATTAACAGAAAGTCACCAAAAATCATGCAACTGTCTGAGCTTTACAGGAAGGGTGAGCTGGGAAAATCTACATTATTGATATCTTGAATTTCCATATCTCGATATCGATAGGAGAACGATATACCTTTCAGCCCTCACGTCCAGCATGGAAAATCACCTACCCCTCCTCTCACTCACAGTCACAAGGATGCATTTAGGTACCGAAACATGGTACCGTTTGATTCTACGTGAATTGGTACTCAGTACTACTGAAGAACTGAATTAGGTACCCATCTCTACCTAACGCCAACAGACGTTATCTTGATTGAACAAGATGTGTTGTGCCAACCTGGGTGGCACAATATTGGAGAAAATTTCACATTTGTTTCCTGCGATATAGTGCACTCACTATATTTATATAAATATATATCAGTATTCTTTAAAGTTTACTGCTTCACTCTGTTCAGCTGAATTCTCCCTGACTCCCTGAAATGATGATAACAGACTCTGAGACAAAGCTGAACGAAGCACAGATCTGGAAGCTGCTGCCTTTAACCCTGAAAGTGTTAAATAAAGCACCTTATGTGACATTAACTACAAGCAAACTGTCAGATTGTCCAAATCTCTGCTCTGCTCCGCTCACACTCACTGCTCCCTCTCTCTCAGTCGCTGCACGTCACTCTGCCCGACCCTGATAACAGCAGGTGAGATGACAGAGCCGAGAAGGTGAAATAACTGTGTGAATTGTTGCATGTAATGTGGTCAATTATAAAAATGCTCATTTTCATCTATTAGTAATGTGATTGGGCATTGACATGCTACATGAACTACTGAAGATTGTGCATGACCAATGACGACACTACAACAATATATTGTGAAGCCCTAGATTCAACCCTTGTTGTAACTTAGTTTGTTTAGACTTGTTAGTTGACTTAACTTCTTCATGTAGTTGTTTGAAACATCTTTGATCTGATCTTTTACATTTCAATTGAACTCATGGGGTTTCTCAACAAGTAGTGGGCAGATCGATCTACAATATGAACATAATAGTATCAACGTTGGTCTCAATATTGATCAATTATTGTGCGATGAGATCGATTCTCAAGTTTCAGTTTCTCAACCTGAGTGTTGCTGCTTGGTCACGTCACTCAGGTGCGCACTGCCAGCTCCATGATGGCAGAGAGAAGCATTGTTTGGTATTATTTAACAGCTGAAAACCAATGCAAGCTGGGATTTTTTTCAAAAAAGCAGATAATCTACCAGTGTGTGCAAGCTGTTTGATGAAAATGATATCTTTAGTGCTAAAATATAAAAACTGTTCTCTGTAGTTATTCAAATGTACTGTTTTTCAAAAAAGCAGAAAAACTTAATTTTTATCTAACTGAGTTTCAGTGGTTGTGTGTTATTCTTAATTAATTTTGACAAGATGCTTTTCTATGTAAGAAATATTGGCATCGATATTGTTGATACTGGCACAGTAGTTACTTAGTGTCAAAGATGCCTAATTTTGCTGTATTTCACTGCATTATTTTAAACCTTGAAATTTGAACAGCCAGTGCCATCATGAAAATGTTCTAAGTACAGCAGGTTCACATATCCACTGCATTCCCTTTTCACCCATGGTGCAACTGTTAGGTTACAATAAATAAAGGTATTACTCAAAAGCTGTAGCTTTGCTAAACAGCTGGGAGGGGCTACAATAATTGTGAAGTCGACGTGCATCACTGATTTATTTGGTCATAGAGTTACAAGTTGAAATATATTTCGTAGTTGAAACGATGCTACCTTATAATTGAGTGTCATCACAACAACTTCAGTAATCTTTTTTCATATTAGAATAACAAATGTGCAAAATCTCATCATACAGTGTGCCTTTACCTCATGCACCTGCTTTAGATTTTTCATCCTCTCAATTACTAATACATCCACCTTGTGCTTATTGATTTCTCTGACTTCCAAACCAACAACTCCTGATCCTCAGCCAGTTCAAACAGTCTGATGCTTTGTAGCTGGCTGATGAGTGCAACAATAAACGGGTTAATGCTTCCAACGCTCTCCGTGCCAGCATCCAACCCTTCCATATGAGTCACACTGGGATCGACTGGCAAGGAGAAGCATGTCTGTTCTGGCACGTTTGTCTCCTTCTTCCTTCTCCTTCCAGACAGAGAGCACATCAAACATACAATCAGTGTCCAGAGAGGCTGCACTTTTGACCCGCGCAATTGCAGACACTTTTCTTTTATTTACAACAAGAGCTGGCTACTACTGCTAATGCTGCTGCTGAGTTTTTTCCACCCACAGAGGATGTGTGCTTCATGTGATGACAACGTGATGGTCTCTCAGTGTGGAGCCCCCACAGCCAGAGATTCATAAATTCAACCTGCTGCCATACATTATTCAAAGTTCTCCTCCTAAAGCACTAGCATGCAAAAATTGCAGAGCATGTTGCAAACATTTAAAATTCCAGGACATGTAACATTCATGCAATCAGAGGCACGAGACTGACAGCAAGGACAAGTCAGATAGAGGTTTTTCTGCTCGGGTTGGTAATTTCAGTGCAGAACTTGCAGGAGTACGGACATTTGCATCAACAGGAGAGAGATTTTTTGCGCAGAGGCGAGGCACACCTAGATCTGACTTTCCTGACCTGCTGCGCAACAGGTTAAACACCCATTATATCAGCAACTAGAGATAAAAGAGAGAATGCTCTCACTTTTTGCAGCCAAGTTCAGATTAATGACCTCAATTTCTTGCATTGTTTAACTTCAAAAATACAACTTGCAAAAAACAACTAGTACAACTGCACATTTTTCAAATCCAATATCACCAAGCTGCTCATTCTTTATTCATTTAACCCACTTCAAACCTGATTACAACAAACGTTCCGCCCATGAAGCAGCCCACTGTAATTACCCCATTATCGCTCATTTAGTCATGATTGTCATCATCTCACAAGTAGCGGCCAAAACGCACAACAAGAAAGGCTGAAAACACAACAATACTCACATTTAAACGCGCTCCTTAGACGACAAGCTCATTCAACAAGTTATGCACCGCAGAGAGGAGTTGCAGAAAGGTTTCCGTGCGCCTCTGACTGAGTCTTCTCTTTGTGGTTTATTCGAATTTCGCACCAGATGGAACAATAATAAGCAAAAACGCGCGCGGCGATTTTTCCGATCTCTCAAACTTTTCTTTCAAGCTGCTTCATTTTCCTTCCACATAACAGTCACATTGCTCCCTGGCTCACATTCAGATCTTTCTTTTCCGCGCTCTCTCTTCACGAACCCGAGCACCGAGCTTGTTTGTCTTTACGCAGCGCAGGAATGGCGCACGACAAATACTTCAAGTAACCGTTTCAGGAGAGAGGAAGGAGTCAGGGATTCACTGTGAGCTCGCAGATTCTTTCAAGCACATCGAGGCGGTTTTTTGAAAAACACATCCCAGCGGAGAGAAAACTCTGATTTGTCAGCCCAGAGAGCGGAGAGGAGGAGAGCGATAAGCAATCTCCCTCAAATGGAGCCACTATGTCCAGTTACAAACGAACGCTCCGCGGGGTCCTAAAGATAAAACTGACATTTGTAGCCACTAAATATCAACTGGACACATTTCCTCTTCTTCCTTTTAGAAGTTTTGTCTCCGTATTCTTTTCCTGTTTGGAATATTTTCGAGAATTTGGTGATTTTGTGCCAAACTTTCTTCCGATTCGACCACCCACATCCTCGCCCTCTCTTTGTCTTACATGATTGATTTCACATTTTGTGCAGTGATCTGTTTGCACCAAGCTGGATTCTTCTATTTCAAGTTGCTAGACAATTTCTACATCGCAATCCGATCTCATTTTTATAGGAAAACAAAAATTAGCAGTAACTGTGATGTCACTTTCTACATGTGTCACGGTTGAAAACGTTGAATATTAACACTCTAGTAAGATCTACCTCATGAATCCTCTCAGTGTGGGTTTTCTTATCACATTTCCGGAGCTAATAAACTGACAAGAGATGCATGTGAAGAGTAAATCCACAGAAACTTAACAAAAGCGAGTCCTCGGGGCAGAAAAAGGCGGCACAACACAATTAAAATGCAGCCGAAGTTGGAGGAAGAAAATCGAACTAGAGGGGTGGAAATTACGATCAGAAAATACAGAAAATTTTAAGCTTGTTTTTAAGAAATCCCCCTCAGGTTATACACAGATAATTACCTCTACAACAGCGCGTCAAGACTCGGTAATTGCGCAAACAAAATAAGATCTTACCTTCCATGTAAGAACGCGAAGGGGGTTGATAAAGCGCTTGGCAAATAAAGAGGAAAAGAAAAACTCCCCTGGCCGGAGTTGTTGCTGTAATTATTCGGAGGGTTTTGCAGGCAGAGCTGGAAGAATAACTACAGTGAGGTGCGTCTCCCCGCGCACTCCCTTGGCGAGGAGTCATAGATGTCACCCTCTCCACTACAGGGTGCCAAGCTGCACGGCAAACAACCGTGGTGACAGGTCGCTTTGAACACGCATTTTAATTGTGCTGTAATGCCAACTGCTGGAGATTGCACGATAGGAACAACCGCGCCCACATGAAGGTCACAGCAGTAATTGAGTCGAGCGTTTCCCATGTCGGTGCTGAAAAGTACTCCGTTACTCTCCATTCATATTTGTAAGGGGGGTGTAACATGATTGTGTTCACTAGTAGACAGAAATAGATGCTTCTTCTTTTTTGCTTTTTCAGCTTTCCAACATTAGATTTAACACATTACATCCCACTTAATTCTGCCCTTTATACCACACAATGTTTAAAAGCTTATAACTGAAGAACCAGAAAATCAAAATTCATCAGTGACATCTCATTTGAAAGATTAAAATCTCTAGTTTCAGAAAATGTCATGTTTTATTTTATGGCTAAAGTCCACATCAGGATAAATGCAGCTGAAACACTTTTTCTCTTCATTTTTTTATAACCACTTTTGAAATCAATCACACCAAGATGCTTTGTACCAGACATAAGACATTTCCAACATCCCTTCTACACCTTGTCATCTACATCTGGGTGAAATTTGAGCTTTCTCGGTAAAACCTTGTAGGAGTTAGAGAGTTGTTAGTCATGTAACCAAACACCAGGCAAAGTTATATTCCCTGTGAACGGTTTCGTCCTTAGACTTCGTACAAACAAAACCAGCTTCATCAGTGCTCAGTGTCCTCTTTTTAGTCAGCTTTGTGATTTGTGTAATAAAGTTCACCAAAAATAATGACATTGTAGTTCCCCGTTGCAGTTTGTGCACTTATGTAGATGAAGATATTCAGCAAAAATAGGTCTCGCCCATGATCTAAATGGCTATAGCTCGCTTCATAAGGGGATTTGCGACTGTAAAATTGACTGCCAGGCCACTTAGCCAACAAATAACCCTCTAACAGAGCTATAACACCACCCTGTGCTATTGGCCAGTCAAGCAGGGAGCGCTTGTTGGCTATCACAGGCTCTCCCGGGATGACATCTCAACAGAATATAATGGGGTCACTTTTACTTTCCAGCTAGAACTTCATAAGAAAGAAAAACACTCAGTTTTGCCAGACTCACATAGAGGAGGAAATGCTATAAGACTATGAAGCTGCTGTTATTGATGGGACAAACAACGGACTTTACAGGAGAAATTTCACCACTTGGAATAATTTGATGAAACAACACTTTTGATATGTTTGAACTCTGGATTCTTCTGGTGGAAAGGAGAATGAATATTCAGGATCCAGGCTAGAGACGTGACGTAATCCCCCCAAGCAGGTTGGACTTCCCAATTGTTGTGATCACTATCTGAGTGATTCTTTCACTTATTATGTTTTATTGGTCAAGGAGACTGTGAAACAAACTAAGTGACTCAATTTCGAATAATTTAAGCTTTTGAACATGGGACAGCATTCTGATTTTTGATAAAGGCGTTACTGTTTATGCTTTAATGATGTCATACAAATGGAGAACAGGTCACTGACAACCTGGTTGAACGTAAGAAGTTAATCTGCTTTGATTGCACTTAAGCACCATGGACAGCTCCATCACCACTGAAGGAGGTTGAAAAAATTCAACATTATACTTTAGAACAAGCTTTTATATACCATGAAACAGTTTCAGGAATATTTTGAGCTTCTTTTTCTTCATTACAGATTAATGGTTTTCATTTCCTCCTCTCTGTGTACATCCTTTGTCTGTTCATTCATCTGTATGTTGGTATTATGAAAATAAACCCTCTGGAATGAACCAACTTTTTTTCCAACGGGTCTTTGTTCACTCATTCCATACTTCTAATTCTCAAACTCTTTCTGTAGAGAGCTGAAAGAGAAGCTAAATGTTTAGGATGTCTCCCAAATAGAAGCACAGCCTGTATTGATTTCTCTCAAATTAATATGCAGTGAAACCCCTGTAAACCCATTAAAAAGCGCAGAGCTGATGCCGTTTCTGTTCTGATAAAGGCAGATTTTTGGTCGGGACCAGGGCTGAATGACAACAAGTCTCTCCTTCCCACTGAGGTAAAGTGGCTCACATTGTATCAGAAGGTTCAGCCTTTGCTTGGAGCGTCGGCTGCTCTTGACATTTCCATTAAATCATTCCTCCTGGAAAGACTACCATTCACCCTGACACACTCTCTCATACATGCCCGTGCTGGCTCGCTTGATTCTGACTCAGATAGATGGATGGATAGATTTCACCACAGTAAATGAAACTATGTGGAGTGATGCTGGTTATTATGTTGATTTGCATGATAATATCTGCTAATTGGCTTTAAACACAAAGGAACATTTACTGTTGATAATCTCTTAAAACTGCAGTTATGTTACTGACCAACAGGGGGAGAGTCGATTGCAAACCTTTGGCTTCATCAGGAGTATTTACAAAACAATGGGAGGTGTGGGAAGTTTCTGAAAAAGTGCTAAGTCATGGATGTTTTCTACAGAGTCAGTTTTCTACAGTTGCGTCAACATTGATATGATGTTTTTGGCCCCAAATATTCCTTATCCTGCATTCTGATCTATTGTCCTGCACATTTTAATAACTTTAACTGGATTTCTGACCTCTCACATTTTAACATCATGATAAAAAAAACATTCATCTAAAGATACCAGCTGTAAGAGTTGAGTTTCTGCAGGATATACAGAGCTGTAGCTTGAAACATAGTACATTGTAATGAGATGCTACTGGATGTAGTTTGTGACCTGGAAAGAAAATGTAAATGGTCACATAATCTCGAACATGATTCATTTTACTGAAATAGTTACTACACTGTGAGTTGAAAACTAGGGACCAAGATGAAACTGTTATTGCTCACTCATGATTATTTGTTTGGCTGTTCAACTTATATTCTTAGATATTGTTGTCTGTGGTCTGCAATGTGAACAGCTCATGCTCTTAAGATGAACAGCATAGATTGAACATTAATGGCATCACGCACAAAAAGGTGTTTATAACTCTCACAGCTGACAGCTTGTTTATTCTCTAACATGAAAATGAAACCCAACCACGACTGCTACGTTTGTTTCAGTGCACTTTCTGCTAACATAGGGACCAAGTCCTCTTATGGCCAATTACAATACAATAGCAGATCGGTTATGATAACCATTCAAGCTTGGTTTGTTCTGAAGAGTCACCCCACATCCATGGTAGAGGCAGTTGCCCCCATTGTGACCGAATTGTTGAAAAATAGACACTAAAATAACCCCTTTGAAGACAAATTGCACGCTAAGGTAACTTCTTGGGAGCAAAAACAAATGCTGAAGTGTCCATCTGTTGGTGACCTACACTGATCTGCACCTTCGGCTGGTAAAAGCATGATAAACTGCCATCACGGGAGCCAAAACACATGTAAAAGGTGCACTCAATTGCCCTTTTTGAAGCCAAAGTTTGGCTAAAGTGCCGTCTCCAGAGCCAAAATGCATCCTAAAGTGCCCTCCTGGTTGGCGAGCCTCACTAATCTGCCCAAGCATGTGCTAAAATAACCTCTTGGGAGCCAAAACGTGCTACAGTGCCCTTTTGGGATTCAAAATACACGTAAGCCTGGTTTATGCTTTCTGAATCCGCGTGCTCCGCTCCGCCCAACACGGATGACTGACGCAATTTTCGCACCCACACCCCCTCAAGCGGTCCCCCACACGCAGAAAATTTGTGTGTCGTGCACCTCTGAAAATTTCTAACTGCTGTGCGGAGGCGTGCGGCTAACCTGAAGCTTCGAGTGTCAAAAGTGCGAAAATACAGGCATTTATTTGATTCATCACACAGAGATCACTGTGATAACTTTGTGAAGACTATTTCTCATGGTCACACTCTACAGAAAAGAGCAGAAGGCAAAAAAAATAATGTTGTAAATTGTGTAAACAAAGGCAGTCTTCTTCTACTGCAGTTAAATGCTCTGATAGACGTGCGTTTATGACACACTGCCCCCTGCAGTTTGGGAATTGAAGCAAACAGATTGCATGTGGACGGAAAAACAAGTACAAAAGCCTCATGATTTCTCTCATGTGGATCTCCGATGACGTTTTTCTGCAAGGAAGGCATAACCCAGCCATTAAGTGTCCTTTTCGGACCCAAAACACATGCTACAGTGCCTTGGGAGTACAGCTATACAAGTGCCCTATCAAAAGCAAAACACATGCTAAAGTGCCCTTCTTGGTACCAAACTTTTGATAAAGTGAGTTCTTGGGAGCTAAAGCACTCTTTAGTGCGCCCCCCTGGTTGGCAAACCACAGTAATCTGCACCTTTGGCTGATTAAATTAATGATAAACTGCTCTCCTGGGAACCAAAACTCATGCTTACACCTCCTTTTGGGAGCCGAAATTCACAAGTGTCCTCTAGGGCACCAAAACAGAGATGCCTAAGTGCTTTTTTTTTTCTTTTTCAAAATGGCTGTGTCATGCCACTGCCTGAAATACTTATTAGGTCTAAAACTTCACTATCCCTACCCTGGCCAACCCCAACATTACAGCCTTCCATGTTTGTTTTCAGTCAGCGTGGCTCCCTCCTCTGTTTTTTGTCTGCAGCATAGAACTGTGACACATGTGTAGCCTCAGGTTAAAGTCACATTTAATGCGACCCCGACTGTTCAGACTGTGGTCACCTTCAAAATGATTTGTGTCCGATTCAGTCCCACATTTGAAAGTGGCCAAACTCTGACTGAAAAAATATCAGATTCAATATAACTTATGCTGTTCAGACTATGAACACACAGTGAGGAGTGTGTCAGCTTTTTATGTCACTGTAGTGCACATCCTTTCCCTTTTAACACTGCAAAAACTCAAATGGAAGTAAGTGTGCACACCTGATATCTCATTTGAACATATTTCGAATTGACATGTAGTTATTTTGTATTTATTTTTACTCATTACAAGGAGTATAGGCTTTAATTTCTTGAAACAACTTGCTACGCTTTATTTCATGACCATAAATAAGTTGAGTTCTGACATTTTGCAGTGTAACTTGAAGGTGTTTCCTGGAAAGCTTTGTATTTTTGCCGTATCATGCTTTAATTTTGATGCTACGTCACCATAAAGTTGTGCACAATTTTACAGTTTGTTACAGCTTGTTACAGTCAGGTCCCAGAGTTGCCGTCTGCTTCACTGCATATTGTAAAGATCTGTGATTCAAAGCTGGTAAGCTATATTTTTTGTCGTTGGCGTGAACCATTTAATGACATTTGATGCAGCGTTAAACTGGCACTGAGATGACACACGTTGGGAAAAACACCAACAATTTGTGATTCTCCATAACCAGAGGATTGTGTCTTCATGCATGACTGTAAAAAATTATAGGGAAGGCAATATGTGAAAATCATATAGTGCATGAATTTGCATTTTGTTTGTCTTTTGCATTTCCATCCATGAGATTTTTAAGAGGGAGGCAGTGATAGATAGACAGCCTCTGAATGTTTTGTCTCTTCACAGCCACAGCTGCTGTTGCTGTTGGTTAATTGGCATAAACAGCTCACAGACAATCTGGAGAAGTGTGACTGCACTGTATACACAACGAGAAAACATACAGTAGATCCAACTACACAAGCTGGGCTAAAAATAAAAGTCCAAACCCCCCTAAATCTGGATCAATTCAAATTCGAACAATCTCAAAGCAGATTTGTCTGAAGAGCGACCTTGTTGGTGTCCGTCTGTGCTTCCTCTCGTTTGATTCCAGCTGCTGCAGCACAGTTCATTGAATTTCAATGCCTACAAACTATAGTAGGCTCAGAGCTCGCCTTGGCGCTCTCGGTCCCCGCCGGTCAGAGGCTGCAGGGTCAGTTGAATGAATCCACAAAGCCTGCTTCAAATCACATCAGAAAGGCAGGAATTCCTCCGTAGCCACTCCACGCTTTTTTTTTTTTTTTTTTTCCCTCCCTCGTTCTGTGTACAATGAAGATCCAGAAGTGGAGTCTGCCCTCTCACCCTCCGCCTGTCCTCTCCCTTGGTGCCATCGAGAGCTTCGGGCTGACAGAGATGGAGGGTTTGCTGTTTGATTCAGCTCCCGGGGGTCTATTGATGGTTTCAAAGTGGAGTCCACCTGCCACTGCTTTAATCATCCGTGACCCCGGCTGCATGTCGGAAGACCGCAGAGGGGGGGGACCGGATCAGGAGCTTTGTTCCTGAGAGTGTTTGTGTGCGAGCAGTCAAGAGAGAAGGAAGAAGAGAAGGAAAAACTCAACCTGAAGAGATAAGATGAGGAATCTTTTGAGCCACTTTTCTGCCTCGTTTTATCAAATTAATCTAGACTGAGATTTTCTCCACACATGTCCAAATTTGGACCAACACACTTTTCACTCTTTTTGGCTTAAGGCTTCTTTTCTTTGTCTTTCTGAAGCGTTTTTATCTGTTTTTTAATGTATTATTGGTGAATTTAATCAGATTTGTCTCCAGAGGTGGAGCAGACCGAATCAGCATGCAGGCACAACTTATGGCTGCCAAATTAATTCAATTTATTCCAAAGTCTTTCTTAAGGCCAAGGTTGTAATTATGGCATGCAATTAGAGAGGATATAAATATTAGATCACTCCCCCAATTCCCTGTGAAAGTTAACCCAAAAGTTGTTTTTTTTTCCAGGTGTGATCATTTGCATACAGATCTCAGAGAGCTGCCGGCGATAATTAAAGAAAAATTCACACGCCTCTGATGAACATCACTCACGTGCCGAGCCATTTTCTACGAGAAGGTTGTTAAAATTGTTTGTTTTAGCTGATTGTGTCACAAGACAACGTCTGATACAGAACCTTTGCCTTTCAAGTGACAAGTCGAAGAGCCACGGCGGTGACGCTTTTCACCCAGCGAGACCAAGTTGTGAATCTGAGTGGGTTGTTTCCACACGTAAAAGTCTTGTGAACACGGAATAAGTGACACTTTTCCGGAGAGTGTGCCAAAGCCACCGCGGTGAAGCTTAGAACAGGAAGTGATCAGGGTAAGGGAGGAGATGGGAGAGACAGGAAACAGTCTTTGGAGTCAGTTCAAGAGCTGCGGCGTGTCCCTGTGTGTGTGTGTGTGTGTGTGTTTATGTGTCTGCTTTAGGGCAGGTAATGCTCTTTTCAGGCACTGAGATTTACATCCACTCAGCTTTTAAGCACTTTTATTTACTTCTTCAGTTATTCTTTATCTCAACCTGGCTTTTAATTACCTCTGTCTTTTAACTTATTATTATTAGGGACCGAGCAGACAGTGTCAGCGAGGACCCTCTTGGAATTGCTAGGATTATTGTTTCTTTAGGACTCAGTTGGCTCATTTTTAGGGTATTTCCTTTGAGAAAAACGTAGGTGTTCCTATGGCACACCCCCTGTAAATGTGCAACCGCTACTCAGGCGTGACCTCTAGAAATTTTTTGCATGCTAGCTACGCTAGGTGCGGACTAGCCGTGCTAGCCCCTTGGGGAAAAATTTTTTATAGCTGTAAATTTTACTAGGTTGAATACATGGTAGCCAGACCTACAAAAAAGTCTCTTAACGACATGGTGAATTGTGAACAGGAACTTCGGAAATGAGGCCTAAAAGTGCCATTTTCAGCAAAAATAGGCTAGCTATTTGAACGAACTTGTCCTAGGGATTTGATCTGATAGACTTCAAGTTTCTCATGTGTATGCGACATATATCGAGGATTAAAAGTTGTACAAAGAGTTTTCATTAGTCTTAAGGTTTGGCCACAAGGGGGCGCTGAGTAAAACGCGTTTTTTTTTTTAGTCTGAATCGCATGACAGTTTTTTTCTAGATAGATCTTTTCGAGGCCTTTTGGAATATATAAAATGTTTTGTTACCATTTTATGGGTTACTGCCGATATTTTAGGTCAAAGTCGGCATTTTTGGAAAACTGGCTGACTTCGTGACCTTGTTACTCCTTTATTTTTACATCTAATTTTTTGTTCAATTTTTTTCTATTAGCTTCACCCTTAGACGCACCGCCGGTTGGTGGCCAATTTACCGTGAAAGTTCCTGCCGAACCCCAAGATTCAGTCGTAGCTAGCGCAAAAAAAAGTGCCTCGCTAAATTTTAAACAAACTCCGATCGGCGTGAAAATTCTCATGCACATTGTTCATGCAAAGACCTATCAGAAAATACAAAACTTTATACCAAAAAAAGTTTCACGACTTCGGCATTGTACGACAAACTTCTACTTCCTATTCTAACATGGTAGCAAATTCTGCTAATAACTCCTATGTTTTTGTTCCGATCATCTCCAAACTGCATATATGTGTTCAAGATACTTATATAAACCAAAGGTATTTTTGAATTTTTCCTAACTGGAAGGGCCTGTCCACAAATGGCGATCAAAATTGACAATTTTTTCGTAAAAATCTAACCTCTATATCTCTGGTTCGCAAAGTCAGATCCGGACCAAAGTGCACACGTATGTTCGCTGTCACAGCCTGAGTCTATGAACGTGTCAATGTACAGCGCCCCCTACTGGAAAACACCCAAACTACAGATAGTTGACCATTACTTTAGAAACACAATTCATTAATAATAACTTTCTTGTACATAGTCA
Source organism: Thalassoma bifasciatum (assembly GCA_008086565.1). Lineage (NCBI taxonomy): Eukaryota > Metazoa > Chordata > Actinopteri > Labriformes > Labridae > Thalassoma > Thalassoma bifasciatum. The sequence continues at coordinate 15,133 of RPOG01000575.1, read as the reverse complement.
GATCCTGAACAAAACACACACAAATGTTCAGTGTCCAAGCCTGAATGCAGCCATATGACTTTCATTCACGCAAAGTAAGGCACCTCCTATTGGCCACAGGAAATTAAAGGTTTTACTCTGTGAGTAATAGTTCCTCCCCCTTTATTTTTCAAAACAACTGCACAGAAACATCAAAAACATCTTCAGCAAGCACCATTTCTAAGGGCAAGCTCCTATTTACAAGGATCTCCATCTGGGTTACTGTCAAACTCTAAACTGGCTTCATGAATGAACTGGTCCCTATAAGTCCATGATTTTTGGCCTCATTTCATTCAAATTCCATTCAAACTGTCAAGATAATCCCTGGACACACCCTCAAACTTAGAGGATTCAACTCTTGGTCTTACAACTTTTGCTTATGTTTTTGCCCCAATTTTATGTCTAATCAAACTCACCACAGCATAAATGACTATTTGGCTCCTTTCAAATGTGGTCATTTGGCTGCTTCTACAGGCCCAACTTAAACTAAGGGTGGCTTCTGCAGGCTTGTAGTGTCCATGTGCTCTGAACCTCACAGGGGCCTCGAATGACCAACGTGCTAGAACCCCACGTGTGCCTCGAATGACCAATGCGCTCGGTCCCGTTTATCGCTGCTTGGCAGCTTTAATTAGGGACCGAGCAGACTGGGTCAGCGAGGACCCTCTTGGAATTGCTCGGATTATTATTATTTTTGTTTCTTAACTGCCCAGTTGCCTCATTTTTCGGGTACTCCACTTGAGATAAACGCGATCGACATATGGCACACCCCCGTGAATGTGTAACCGCTACTCAGGCCAAATGCTTAAATTTTTTTCAGATGCTAGCTACGCTAGGCACGGATCAATTGCGCTAGCCCCTCCGGGAAAGTTGCGCTATAGTTGTGATTTTTAGTAGATTTAAATGATCTTGTCCAGCCCTACAAAAAAGTCTCTGGCCAACAAAAAAACTTTTCAACAGGGACTTCGGAAATGAGGCCTAAATATCCCATTTTGGCCACAAATAGGGTAGCTATTTGAACGAACTTGTCCTAGGGATTTTGTCCGATCGATTTCTATGTTCTACTGTGTATGTGACATATATCGAGGATTAAAAGTTATTAAAAGAGTTTTCATTAGTCTTCCGGTTTGGCCACAAGGGGGCAATTAAATTTCCGAACTTTTTTACAAAGTCAGAATTGCATGACAGTTTTTTTTCAGATAGATCTTTCCAAGGCCTTTCAGAAAATATAGATAGTTCTGTTACCATTTTATGAGTTACTGGTGATATTTGAGGTCAAAGTCGGCATTTTCGGAAAACTCGCCAACTTCTTGACCTCTTTACTCCTTCATTTTTAAATCCAATTTTTTGTTAACAATTTTTAAATTAGGTGCTCCCTTAGACGCACCACCGGTATGTGGCCAATTTCCCGTGAAAATTCCGGCCGGACCGCATAATTCAGTCGTAGCTAGCGCAAAAAAAAGTGCCTCGCTAAATTTTAAACGAACCCCGATCGGCGTGAAAATTCTAATGCGTATTCTTCATGAAAAGACCTATCAGAAAATATAACACTTTATACCAAAGAAAGTTTCACGGCTTCAGAATTAGGCCACTTCCTGTTAAGCAAGGACCAACTTCCTGTTTTGCATTCTGCTAATAACTCCTTCAATTTTTCTCCGATCATCTCCAAATTGCATGTATGTGTACAAAAAACTCATATGCACCAAAGGTATTATTTGAATTGTTCCTGGGTAAAAGGGTGTGGCCACAAACGGCGATCAAATTTGACCATTTTTTGAAAAATCTAACCTCTATATCTCTGGCTCGCAAAGTCACTTCCGGACCAAAGTGCACACGTATGTTCGCTGTCGCAGCCTGAGTCCATGTAGGTGTCAATGTACAGCGCCCCCTACTGGAAAACACCGGAACTACACATAGTTGACCATTACTATAGAAACACAATGCCTTAATAATAACATTCTTCTACAAAGTCAGATCTTGACCAAAACACACACAAATGTTCAATGTCCAAGCCTCAATGCGTCTATATGACTTTCATTCACGCAAAATAAGGCGCCTCCTATTGGCCACAGGAAATTCAAGGTTTTACTCTGTGAGTAATACCTCCTCCCCCTTTATTCTATTTTTCAAAACAACTGCACAGATACATCAAAAACATCTTCAGCAACCACCATTTCTAAGGGCAACCTCCTATTTACAAGAATTTCCATCTGGGTTACTGTCAAACTCTAAACTTGCTTCATGAATGAACTGGTCCCTATAAGTCCCTGATTTTTGGCCTCTTGTCATTCAAATTTCATTCAAACTGTCAAGATACATCCCTGGACACGCCCTAAAATTTACAGGATTACACTCTTAGTGTTTTGACCTTTACCAACATTTTTTTCCAATTTTTTGGCTAATCAAATCATCACCATGCATAACTGAGCATTTGGCTCCTCTCAAATGTGGTTATTGGGCTCCATCAAGTGGCCAAAGTTAATCTCTAACTCCTCTGTGTTAACCCTGTGTTGTGAAGTTGTCACCTATTTTACACGCATTTACTCCTACATTAATTGTCCAATCAAACTCACACACTGCATAAATGACTATTTGGCTCCAGCAAATATGGTCATTTGGCTGCATCTAGAAGCCTAACTTAAACTAAGGGTGGCTTCTGCAGGCTTGTGGTGTCCATGTGCTCTGAACCCCACAGGGGCCTCGATTGACCAACGTGCCATTACCCCACGTGTGCCTCGAATGACCAATTCGCTCGGTCCCGTTTATCGCTGCTTGGCAGCTTTAATTAGGGACCGAGCAGACTGGGTCAGCGAGGACCCTCTTGTAATCCTTAGGATTATTATTAGGGACCGAGCACTGACTAGTGTCAGCGAGGACCCTCTTGAAATTGCTCGGATTATTATTTTTGTTTCTTTACTGCCCAGTTGCCTCATTTTTCAGGTACTCCACTTGAGATAAACGCGATCGACATATGGCACACCCCCGTGAATGTGTAACCGCTACTCAGGCCAAATGCTTAAATTTTTGTCAGATGCTAGCTACGCTAGGCACGGATTAGTTGCGCTAGCCCCTCCGGGAAAGTTGTGCTATAGTTGTGATTTTTAGTAGGTTCAAATGACCTTGTCCAACCCTACAAAAAAGTCTCTGGCCAACAAAAAAACTTTTCAACAGGGAGTTCGGAAATGAGGCCTAAATATCCCAAAATGGCCAAAAATAGGGTACCTATTTGAACGAACTTGTCCTAGGGATTTTACCTGATTGATACCAAAGTTCTCCTGTGTATGCGAAATATATCGAGGATTAAAAGTTATTAAAAGAGTTTTCATTAGTCTTCCGGTTTGGCCACAAGGGGGCACTGAGTGTTTTTTTTTTTTCGATTTTATCGTATCGCCATGACAGTTTTTTTTCAGATAGATCTTTTCGAGGCCTTTCGGAATATATAAAACATTTTGTTACCATTTTATGAGTTACTGCCGATATTTTAGGTCAAAGTCGCCATTTTCGAAAAACTCGCCAACTTTGTGACCTCGTAACTCCTTTATTTTTTAATCCAATTTTTTGTTAACAATTTTTAAATTAGGTGCTCCCTTAGACGCACCACCGGTATGTGGCCAATTTCCCATGAAAATTCCGGCCGAATCGCATAATTCAGTGGTAGCTAGCGCAAAAAAAAGTGCTTCGCTAATTTTTAAACGAACCACGATCGGCATGAAAATTCGCATGCGCATTCCTCATGAAAAGACCTATCAGAAAATATAACACTTAATACCGAAGAAAGTTTCACGGCTTCAGAATTAGGCCACTTCCTGTTTAGCATGGACCAACTTCCTGTTTGGCATTCTGCTAATAACTCCTTCAGTTTTTCTCCGATCAGATCCAAACTGCATATATGTGTACAAAAAAGTCATATGCACCAAAGGTAATTCTGAAATTTTTCCTGGGTAAAAGGGCGTGGCCACAAACGGCGATCAAATTTGACCATTTTTTCAACAATCTAACCTCTATATCTCTGGTTCGCAAAGTCCGATCTGGACCAAAGTGCACACGTATGTTCGCTGTCATAGCCTGAGTCCATGTAGGTGTCAATGTACAGCGCCCCCTACTGGAAAACACCGAAACTACACATAGTTGACCATTACTATAGAAACACAATTCCTTCATAATAACATTCTTCTACAAAGTCAGATCCTGACCAAAACACACACAAATGTTCAGTGTCCAAGCCTGAATGCAGCCATATGACTTTCATTCACCCAAAGTTAGGCGCCTCCTAGTGGCGACAGGAAATTAAAGGTTTTACTCAGTGAGTTACAGCTCCTCCCCCTTTATTTTATTTTTCAAAACAACTGCACAGAAACATCAAAAACATCTTCAGCAACCACCATTTCTAATGGCAAGCTCCTATTTTCAATACTTTCAAACTTGGTTACTGTCAAACTCTAAACTTGCTTCATGAATGAACTACTCCCTATAACTCCCTGATTTTTGGCCTCATTTCATTCAAATGTCATTCAAACTGTCAAGATAATCCCTGGACACACCCTCAAACTTAGAGGATTCAACTCTTGGTCTGACAACTTTTGCTTATGTTTTTGCCCAAATTTTATGTCTCATCAAACTCACACACAGCATAAATGACTATTTGGCTCCAGCAAATATGGTCATTTGGCTGCTTCTACAGGCCCAACTTAAACAAAGGGTGTCTTCTGCAGGCTTGTAGTGTCCATGTGCTCTGAACCCCACAGGGGCCTCGAATGACCAACGTGCCATAACCCCACGTGTGCCTCGAATGACCAATTCGCTCGGTCCCGCTTATCGCTGCTTGGCAGCTTTAATTATTATTATTTTTGTTTCTTAACTGCCCAGTTGCCTCATTTTTCAGGTACTCCACTTGAGATAAACGCGATCGACATATGGCACACCCCCGTGAATGTGTTACCGCTACTCAGGCCAAATGCTGAAATTTTTTTATGATGCTAGCTACGCTAGGCACGGATTAGCTGCGCTAGCCCTTCGGTAAAAGTGGTGCTATAGTTGCAAATTTTAGTAGAATCTAAAGACATTGGCCAGACCTTCAAAAAAGTCTCTTGGGTCCATGTAGAAATTCTGTACAGGAAGTCGGGAAATGAGGCCTAAAAATTCCAAAACAGCCAAAAATAGGGTACCTACTTGAACGAACTTGTCCTAGGGATTTTACCTGATCGATATCAAAGTTCTTCTGTGTATGCGAAATATATCGAGGATTAAAAGTTATTAAAAGAGTTTTCATTAGTCTTCCGGTTTGGCCTCAAGGGGGCGCTGAGTGTTTTTTTTTTTTAGATTTTTTCCTATGGCCATGACAGTTTTTTTTCAGATAGATCTTTCGGAGGCCTTTCAGAATATATAAAATGTTTTGTTACCATTTTATGGGTTACTGCCGATATTTTAGCTCAAAGTCGGCATTTTCGGAAAACTCGCCAACTTCGTGACCTCGTTACTCCTTTATTTTTAAATCCAATTTTTTGTTAACAATTTTTAAATTAGGTGCTCCCTTAGACGCACCACCGGTATGTGGCCAATTTCCCGTGAAAATTCCGGCCGGATCGCATAATTCAGTCGTAGCTAGCGCAAAAAAAAGTGCCTCGCTAATTTTTAAACGAACTCCGATTGGCGTGAAAATTCTCATGTGAATTCTTCATGAAAAGACCTATCAGAAAATATAACACTTTATACCAAAGAAANTCAAAGTCGGCATTTTCGGAAAACTCGCCAACTTCGTGACCTCGTTACTCCTTTATTTTTAAATCCAATTTTTTGTTAACAATTTTTAAATTAGGTGCTCCCTTAGACGCACCACCGGTATGTGGCCAATTTCCCGTGAAAATTCCGGCCGGATCGCATAATTCAGTCGTAGCTAGCGCAAAAAAAAGTGCCTCGCTAATTTTTAAACGAACTCCGATTGGCGTGAAAATTCTCATGTGAATTCTTCATGAAAAGACCTATCAGAAAATATAACACTTTATACCAAAGAAACTTTCACGGCTTCAGAATTGGGCCACTTCCTGTGTAGCATGGACCCACTTCCTGTTTTGCATTCTGCTAATAACTCCTTCACTTTTTCACCGATCATCTCCAAACTTCACGTATGTGTACAAAAAACTCATATGCACCAAAGGTAATTTTGAATTTTCCCTGGGTAAAAGGGCGTGGCCACAAACAGCGATCAAATTTGACCATTTTTTGAACAATCAAACCTCTATATCTCTGGTGCGCAAAGTCCGATCTGGACCAAAGTGCACACGTATGTTCGCTGTCACAGCCTGAGTCCATGTGGGTGTCAATGTACAGCGCCCCCTACTGGAAAAGACCTAAACTACACATAGTAGACCATTACTATAGAAACACAATTCCTTATAATAACATTCTTATACAAACTCCAATCCGGACAAAAACACACACAAATGTTCAGTGTCCAAGCCTGAATGCAGCCATATGACTTTTCTTCACCCAAAGTAAGGTGCCTCCTATTGCCCACAGGAAATTAAAAGTCTTACTCTGTGACTAATAGCTCCTCCCTCTTTATTTTATTTTTCAAAACAACTGCACAGAACTATCAAAAACATCTTCAGCAACCACCATTTCTAAGGGCAACCTCCTATTTACAAGAATTTCCATCTGGGTTACTGTCAAACTCTAAACTTGCTTCATGAATGAACTGGTCCCTATAAGTCCCTGATTTTTGGCCTCATGTCATTCAAATGTCATTCAAACTGTCAAGATACATCCCTGGACACACCCTAAAATGTACAAGATTACACTCTTAGTGTTTTGACCTTTACCAACATTTTTTTCCAATTTTTTGGCTAATCAAATCATCACCATGCATAACTGAGCATTTGGCTCCTCTCAAATGTGGTTTTTGGGCTCCATTAAGTGGCCAAAGTTAATCTCTAACTCCTCTGTGTTAACCCTGTGTTGTGAAGTGGTCACCTATTTTACACGCATTTACTCCTACATTAATTGTCCAATCAAACTCACACACTGCAAAAATGACTATTTCGCTCCAGCAAATATGGTCATTTGGCTGCATCTAGAAGCCCAACTTAAACTAAGGGTGCCTTCTGCAGTCTTGTAGTGTCCATGTGCTCTGAACCCCACAGGGGCCTCGATTGACCAACGTGCCATAACCCCACGTGTGCCTCGAATGACCAATTCGCTCGGTCCCGTTTATCGCTGCTTGGCAGCTTTAATATTTAACTTCTACTTTAAAATAACAAGCTTCCATTGGCTACATCCCCTACTCTTATCGATGCTAGTTTACACAACTGGTAGAATTAATCAGCACGATTCATAAACTGAAATCTCATCAGGTTACTATGTACAAAGGAGTATTAGGGCCACATTTAGATTTTTTTTTTTTGCTTTATATTTTATAAAGCGCAAGAGGGACAAAATAAAGACAAAGAAAAACAGAAAAAGAGACATATCCTTAATAACTGATTCAACATGAGTCTCACCAATCATGGCTCAGGCTTCTGAGGTGGCGAAGAGGGGACAGTGCCACCCCCAACCACCCCATTGGACACACCCCTGGACCGATTCTTTTTTTTTAATTATTTGTTTGTTATTGATTGTATTTTGGGGCTTTTGTGCTTTTATTCTGGAAAACAGGAAACCAGAAGAGAAAGCAGGGAGAGACACAAGGACGAGGGGCTACAGGTTGAGGGCATGTGATTTAAGGAATCAACACGTAGAGGTAGTTTTTTCTGTTAATAAATGTCATCAAAAATAAAGACGGTAAAACATCGAAATGACTGCAGAGTTTTGTGCTGATACTGTATGAAGAAAGTAGCCTCAACAGCATTGGCTGTCACAACAAGGTGGTGAAGCAGTTCTGGCACCAAACAAACCATTTAAGAATCGCTGATCTTCTCTCTGATGGTCTTGTTTGCTTTTAACCATCATGATGAGGCAACAGTAGTCATTTCAGTCTCATTCCTAACCAGCTAAAATCTCCCCACAGGAACTTTAACTACTTTACAACACAGCTGCAATCCCCTCAAAGTGACATTTCACTTAAACTGATTGCTTAATCAGAAAAAATCAAAAGCTTTCCCTAATATATTCCATGAATTAAAACTTCTACGTCCAAAACTGACTCAACACAGATTATCTGATAAGGATAGTAGAGAAATCAGGGTAGTGTGAGCTCCTATGATTCATGAAAGAAGTGGACAAAGTGCTGTCAGACTTTAATGAGAGTAAAGATCCGTCTCTGTACTGTACCACACTTGGATTTTTGGTGTAAAAACCCAGAAACAGAAAAGAACATGTGAGGCTGAACAAATGAAGTAAAAGGAAGTCCCAATTCAGTTTGATGTGCTGGTTAACAGGAGTGGTTTTTGTTGAGCACTTAACCAATAAACTATGATCAGCAACCCACTGGACATGTGGCCATAGTGGATCTTTAAAATAAAAATACACCAGTCTTTGTTTGTTGACATTTTTTTCAGTTTAAACACTTAAAATAAAAATGTGTGTACCCGCCCAAGATCTAAATTTGATCAGGCACAAACGGTGATTTTCAACTGGTGGAACAAGGGTCTAAATTTAAGTCTGGGGTGATAAATTTACCCTGGAAAAGGCCAATGGTCAAATCAATGTTTTTGGGTTTTCTTTGAGTCTGATAGTGTGAACATGCATCTGTCAGCTTCTGATGTTTAAAGAGTGATACTGTAAACTAAAGACCCTCAGCTGAATGTGTCAGTGGATATCCAGTTTGAAACTGCTGTTAAAACAACAGGAATGTATCCTAGTCTAGTTTTATATAGTGTAAAAATATCCTCAACAGATGAGCACTTAAAAATGATCTAAAGATGTTTGAGGAGGATGCATTTGGCTGAAAGTCATCTTGTTTTTGACTCCGGCTGATTTTCTGCGGTCGTCATGCTTTAGATCAGTGATTCCCAACTAGAGTTAGAAAGCTAAAATTAGCCTTTTAATAAAATGGTATGTACCCTACAACTAGTTTTCCTGGGAAGACAATATCCTGCAATCCAACAGTGCCAAAATCAAAACAGTTGTTTATGTGCAGCCAGTCAAATCTGGATAGATGTCAAGTTTCTCTGCATTTATGCGAGAATGAGTCCAAACTTTATTTTGTTTCTTTAAATGCCTGTTTGAAGGGCTTATTTAATGGTTCCAGTGCCAGATTTTTGTGATAATTTGCAGAGGTTGAAGAGGCTCAGAGAAGTAGGGCAGGGCAAGACCATTAAGAGATTCAAAAACCTATACAAAATAATTTTAAAACTGATCCTAAAATGTGTGAGCAACCGATGCAATGAGGCCAAAAGTGCCCGTGAAAAGATGTGCTGCTGTGTTTTGAACCACCCAACCACGGGCGATGGAAGACCCACTAACCCCCACACACAGGGCGTCACAATAATCCAGTCTAGTGGTTATAAAGGTGTGAAAGTCCTTCCTTGAAAGAATTGGCTTCATCTTGGCCAGTTGCCTCAAATGAAAGTAACCTGTTTTATAACAGCATTAACCTGACTGTCAAGTTTCAGATCCGGATCGATTTTAAAACCCATATTTATGATAGACTGCTAAATTGGGCCAAGGGACCCAGATCCACAGGGGGGATCCCAGAGGTACCACCAAAGACTGAAATTTAAAAAGTTAAGTACCATCCAGGCCTTAATGTCCTCCAGACATTTAAAAGCAGCCAAGCAGAGTCATCATTGCAGTGCCTACTATCTACTACTTTCACATGTAGTATTGTAGTAGGCAGTGGTGGAAAGAGTACTGAGAATCTGTACTCAAGTACAAGTACTGTTGCATTGCTAAAATATTACTCAATCACAAGTAAAAGTACTGGTGTTAGAAAAATACTCAAGTAAAAGTACAGAGTATTCGTCAAAAAAACTACTCAGATTATTAGTTACTTTTAACTGGTGATGTCACTGTTACCTCTCCAGATAGGGCTGTATATTTGGTGTTTTGCCGTACCAATAGTTAAAACACTACCAATCAATAATCAATAACAACTAATAAGATAGAAAACAAGTGTTTTTCACTCATTTTGATTAGTTGTTTTTTTTCTTTCTTTTTCTCGTCTTATGTTTTTATTTCCTTATTCAGCAAAGGTCTCAGGCAGACAAAACCAAAATTAGATGAGGTGCAGTTGCTGCCACGACTATTGATAGAATATCTATGAATACATTTTTAATTAACTGGTTAAATTCTCAACACAAAATCAATTGGTGACAAATCATTGACATTCTTTTTTGTTTTTTTGTTTTTCATCCATATGTCCTGGTTTTCATTGGCTTGTTTGCTATCAAATCACCTGATTGGCTACAAAAATGCAGATAAAAGGTCTAGATGTTAATGAAAATTGTACTCAGTACTTAACTATGATTTTAAAAGTAACTAAGTAGATTACATGGCATAATGATTGCTTAAGTATAAGTAAAAGTACAGACTTGAAGATCTACTCATAAAAGTACAATTACCCCAAAAAACTACTTAATTACAGTATTCTGAGTATTTGTAATTAGTAGGTGGTTTGGAAAACAGCCACAGACTGCACAAGATTAAAAGAATCAAAGAGGTTTCAAGAGTCTTTTGCCTTCTCAGGACAACACACATGAACATTAAAATCCCCAAGAAGAAGAACACGGACATATGCAGGCATGATTTCAGACAAAAAGTCAGAAAAGTCATGAAAAAAAGTTCTTATTGGACTTAGGAGAGCGATAAACCACAGCACACAGCACCAGAGCCCCCCATCTGGAATACACTCAACTGCTTATATTTCTAATTACTCTTATAAACAGTCGCTAACCCCCCTCCACGGAAAAGCAGCAAGAGCTGGACTCACCAAAACTCAGCCACGTCTCTGTCACACGGAGAAAAACCAGTCCACACGACGCGTAAAACTTCTTCAAAATAAAAGTCTTATTCGCCATTCTCCTTGAGTTTACAGGGCCGAAATAAGATCCAGAGGAATAATCATCTGAGACCAACAGACTGTTGAGGCTGGGAGAGATTGAGGAGACATAATTGCGACGGCAGGTGTGTGAAAGGGGCGGGGCTTATGCACAGATTGTACGGAGTTAGTGAAGGGGAGATTGAAGTGGGTGCAGGTGTAATTAAAAGTTACGCAAGTGCTGCAGATTGCACCTTATGGAGGAGGTTCCCTGAAAATGTTTTGCTGCTGAGCGCGTTGTTATGGATGCCATCGGCTTTAAAAAGTAGAGCGCGGTTCCAGAACAAGTTAAAATTGTCAATAAAATCCAGGTGGAGAGACGCGCATGTGTGCTGGAGCCAGGTGTGGAGGGCGAGGATTCAGCTGAAACGTTCGGGACCGCGATTAAAGGTTAGGATAAATAGAAACGGACTTTCCACTGTCCTGTAAAACATGAAAAAAGAGGTTAAAATCCTTCTTGGTGCTCTCAAACTACGCAGAAAAGTGTCCTTCGTACCTACATGTATGATGATCCTCTAAGTCTTAGTAGAGGATGCGCAGGACAAGGGGGACAGGGGCACCGGGAAGACAGACCGTGATGGAGTCTACTACTTCACACCCAATGCAGGCCCTGAATCCCCTGGCAGGGCTGGTGGAGCGTCGATGTCCACAGTGGTATCCACCACCATTGGAGGCCAGAGCCCTGTCAAGAAGCTCATTGGAAAATCAAGGAGAGCCTCTTCAGGGCCGGTGTCTGCGGAGACCTGCCAGGGGAGAGTGGTGGCTGAGGCAGAGACCAACTTTGGGACTGGCAAGGAAGATGACCTGGCCGCAGGAGCAGCCAGAGCCGAGGACTGAAAGTGGAATAAATGCTTCGCCTGCTCTGAAGCTATGGAGATAAAGCTTTCGATGAAGTGAACTTTACTTTGGAGCTCTGTCTTCAGGTGGTGGATCTGATCTTCTAAATGTGAGTACTGTTTGATTACACACACACAGACATGGCTTACTTCAAATCCTAGAACAGTGCAGAAGAGGCCAGCAATCAAAGACTTGTTTGTTGGTTCGAAAAATTCCACCCCAAGTTAACTCAGCGATTTAAAAACACCCAGGGTAACCAAAGTAGAAGTTTTAAAATTTATTTAGAAGTCTGTTTCTGCAGTGACACAATGGCCAATGAGGGTCAGCAGGGCAGGAGCTGTATATGCTTTGAGAAGCTGGCACTGAACACTGAAGCTGCTGCACAAGGAGAAAATTAATGTCCTACCAGTGCTCATCTACCAACTCTAACCTCACCAAGCAAAGTAAATTTAACCTTTTCATTTTTCATTTTATTGACAGACTATCAAGTCCGAACAGATAACAAACTGCTTAGCTTGTGTTTAAGCCTTTAGCCTGTTTTAGCCTTTAGCTTGTGCTCTATCACTCTCCTGTTAAGCTTTTTTCTGCTCTTCTGTCGCTTTTCTGTCAGACAGTCCAGCTCCTGTTTCCAGTATTACTATTAATTATATCCATGAAATTGGTTTCAGCGGAGAAAAAAACCCACAGATTTCTTTTCTAACTGCTGAACTTTGTCAGCTGGCGTGGTGTCGTCATGGAAACGTCAAAATGATGTAAATCAATCAGGTCCAGTCCGACTCAATTTAGAAGCTAGGAATAAGCATTTATAAATTTTAGCACTGAGGATCTCATTTTAAAATGAGGTTAACGATCAGACATCTAGATATCAGACTTTTTCAAGACCACTTAGAAAGTCTGCACTGTCCCTTTAAAGAGCTTTACAAATAAAGAGGATTTGAACATAACCAACAATTGTATAGAAACAATAAACAATACCCCAGGTGCTTTGGTTTGCTGCTGAGGCTCATTTAAAGGCCTCAAGTGTAATTTTTAGTTTGTTTCACAAACAGCTAAAAACTTCTCCCTGGAGCTTTGAGATGATGCCCAAGAAATATTTTGATTCTGGTGCATCAACAGTTTCAGGGCTGCTCTTTTTCCCGTGTTGCACTCAGGAATCTGGACTCAAAAGTCTTGTTGCGTGGGCGGCACACTTCCATTCTCTGCCAGGTATTTGAGGCAGGTGGGCGGGCGGGAGGCACCTGAGCTGCACCAAAAAGCAGGCCATATAAGCAGCTGGAGCACGGCTTCTCCTGCCTTGAGAGAAATGGGCAACACGCCAACCTCTCTGGGAGCTGTGCTACATTTCCCAACATGATGGATGGCACGAGTCAGTTTTATCCGTAACAACAACTCAGATCATCAACAGCCCGGGCTTAATATCTGAGTGGAGACGCAAGCGGTCCTTGAGGATCGAGGATCAGATTCAGAGTTTAACGAGGTGATAACTGGGGACTGTTAAGATCTGAGCGATGGCGCGATGGACACATTCAGATCACTTACTGATCTCTTCCTTGAATAGATGGTTCACACTCGACCTGATGCCAAGAAACCAGCTTGAAAAATAAGTCACAGGCAGATAGGCCTGTCACAATAATCAATAAATCAGTTAATTGCATTATAATTAAAGACAAGCTCGATAACTTTGCCAGGCTTGATAATTTTTTTAATTCTCCAAAAACAATGGTGAATGAGTTAACTTTGCTGTGACTTTTTATTGTTTATCAGCAACAGGGTCTATTTTATAGTAAAAAATAACTGAAGTCACAGAGGTTTTAGAGCAATTTTTGTCTCTGTGAACTCACAAAAACAATCTCTGTGAATTCAGTTAAATTTGACTTATATTTGACCAGTGAATGATCTTGCTACTTTTTAAAATTAATTTATGTTTACGATCCATGCTGGTATGCTGATAGTCAATGTAATTCTGAAGGTAAGTTGATTTTTTTTTTTCTAGTTGAGACATCAGTTTTGGTAGTTTATTACATAATGCACAAAATTCTTACATTTTCTAGGAAAAAAAGTGCAACACCTGCATTTTGTAATAACCGATGCAATGTGTAAGAAATTATTACATAATGTGGGAAAATTTATTACATATCGCGTTCAAGAATTTTATTACAAAATGTGTCGGATTATTACAAAATGCGCCATTATTACAAAATAAAGTCAAAATTTGTTACATATTGTGTTCAAGAATTTTATTACAAAATGCATCGGATTATTACAAAATGCGCCGTTATTACAAAATAAAGTCAAAATTTATTACATAATGTGGCGTTCAAACATAATGCAGTGTAACAGGGTGCACTTGCACTAATATATCATTATTATTATATTAGTTGAAAATGGTATCAAAATGTCAGTATCATCGTTTATCACAATAATTTCTGGTACAATTGTCGTCCAGCAAAATTTGTTATTGTGTCAGCTCTACAGGCAGTTATGGACATAACAAACCACATCCAAGTAGATAACAGACTCTGCATGTTTCCTCCCTTAAGGTGTGGTCATGTTTGAGATAGCACTAAGTTTTGATTCATGTCTGGCGAAAAAAAAAAAGTATCCAGTGAGTCTTTTGACTTTTATTAGCAGTGGTATGCTAGAAAAGTCTGCATAACCCCTGAGGTTTTTCAGTGTGTCTCCACTAGATTCTGATTTTTTCTGTGGTGCAGGAAAGCATTGAGATTCCTTGACAAATCGCCACAACTCTGCACAGGTTTATGCTTCAGATTACACACGTTTAATAGCTGATCATCACATGTTAATTGCCTTGATCTTTGAAAGGCTGACATTTGGCGAGATTTAAAGCCTGAATCCCGTGCCACCGGATGCTGGCACCCTGTGAAAAGTTTATTAAATCACATCTCTTTGTGAAGAAATCAAGCCAAAATAGTATTTCTTGGCTTGTCATTTCTGTTTCGAAGCTTTTCAGCAGTTGTGTGACCACTCGCTCGCTTCCCAGAAGGCAGACTTGGATGGAAAATATCCCAGAATCAATTATCTATAAATTGGATTGTATTACAGAGAACAGTAGCGCTGAATATGTCTAGTTGAGACATGGGGGGGGAGGAAGACAGTCAGCCGAGTGAAACCAACTAACGCTGGGCGCATGTTAACACGCTTTCACACAAACAAACGTCGCCGCTGTCATTAATTAAAATTCCATGCAGCCATTCATTATTTTTCGCTCCCTGCTACATGCAGCCGTCTATCTTCCCGGCTGTGCAAAGAGTCCTGCAAACACGAAACTATTAATTGATTGGACTTTTC